>JABUQX010135140.1:0-31105 GCA_015478945.1 Trachelipus rathkii | reverse complement strand
GTCTTCCTTTTCGGTTTCTAGTGCATTGCTCGCACCCTAACCCAGTCTGGGAGAGAATGTGGTCTCAGGTTGATGCATGATGATGACTGAGTTATACTATCTATAATATACTAATATATTATATATAATTATATATATAAATATACCTATATTATATATTATATATATATATATTATATATAACTATAATATATATATATCATAAAATATATATTAATACTACTATATATAGAGGCAGTCGGCCAAAAACAAATTTCGGGGGTGTTTTAGAATAAGAACTATATATATACTATATAATATATATATATATATTATATTATATATATAATATATATACTTATATACTATATACTATATATAAACGTATATTTAGTATACATATATATACCTACTATATATATATATATACTATTATAAATATAAACTACTATTTAAGTTATTTCTTTTCATCTACCTTTTTTCCCAAAGATTGGGAAGTAAGGAGCGCTACAAGCATCGGAAAAGAAAGCAGTAGGAAGAGAAGATATGGAAACTGTGCGAAAAGAACAGCCCAGGCCTTTACCCATTAATTAGTGAAAACTCGTCACAGCACAGAGAAATCCACCCCTCAGAGCTGCATATTAAATAATATATATAGTACTATCTATCACACTTAATATATATTTATATAATAATATCCAGGTTCACTACTTTTAATATTGCATACATATAGTATATATTATAATTATATATATATGGCCAGTAGCAAAAAAAATTTCGGGGTGTTTAATTAAATAATATTATATATTATTATATAAAACATATATATATATATATTATATATATATATATAATATATATAATATATACGCCTATATACATAGGTTACTATATAATCATATTATATATATATATACTATGTTCCTTCAATAAATGGGAATAAAATAATGGAGCACTAATAATAATTTGAAAACAAAAAAAAAAATGAAATTTACTTCAATAAAAAAATTCTTAATTGTGATCGGTTAAACAGCAAACATGATCTTGAGCAACTTTCATATGTACCTATATTTCTTTTGTTGCATCTTCCTCTATTATCATGCTCTTGTATGAATAGCTTAGTCTTCTCAGTAGAGTTGAAAGATGTTTCCTTATATCAGAATCAGAGTACTCAACTCTTATTTTGAAAAAAAAAAAAAAGTAAAAAAAATTCTATAATCCTTAACAATCTAAATATGACGCATATATCAAAATTTATTTTCCAAAATAACAAAATTTGGGATCGAAAGTCGATGGGAATAAGTAACTTTATAAGATTAGTAAGTTATGATCTTTAGATCGGGCGAACTATACTCTCTAACTGGTTTGAAAAATCATCGAATTACAAATTGTTATTGCCCTATATCTTTCATTTTAAATTGCTTCTGACAAGAGGCGCTCTCACTTCTTCATGTATCAGAAAGCGATTCTGTGCAACGTCCAAAATGTTTGAAAATCTTTTGTTGATGTTTGCTAAAACCCTTCTAAACAACATCACATTTCCAATATATTCAAGTACGCAGTTTGCTTACTAATTATCGGAGAATGCCAATGAAAATGAAATGCAGAAATCGCGGAAAGAAGATTAGTTTAGAAAATAAAGTTAAAGACATAAATAAATAACATAGCAAATTTGCTTATCTTGCGTCTTAAAAGACTTGAAAGATCTATAGTTTTTTATAAACGGTTTAATATCTTGATCTTAATTGCGTTAATATCTTGATAAGTCTTATGTGACTAAGCTTCAACAATGCTGTTAAAATTTTCACATAGGTCGTAACAAATCCATCGAAGATTTTCCACCTACCCAGTGTGTCGCCCATTCGTGCAGAGCATTTGTCCATTTGTGTCTGGAAAATCTTTCTTATTTTTTTCTTTAACAATAATAGCCGGCCTTGCAATCTAAAATAGATAAGTGACATCAACTTAATGCTCATAAAAGTTTATCATGACTGAGGTTGTAGACTTCACCACTGAAAATTGTGTAACCAGCGTGCATTGCAATACATTCTAACGCCGCTGAATTTTCGCCACAGCTTAAACACACCTCTAAAACATTTCTTCATTGCTTTTACACATCATATCGTTGTCCAATCAGAAGTTAATATTTATATCAAAGTTTGTGTATTACCTCAATAACGATAAGGAAACAAAGAACAGGTTAGAAGCCATGAGCCTATCAAGACTGTCCCCAGTCAACTAAAGTATTTACTCATAAATGCCCATGTGACAAAACACAACCTCACACCCACACCCTAAGGCCTGGTTCAATTTCCAAACGAAAGTCAATATGAATATAATACGCCAACTATTACTACCAAAAAGTAAAATCTTTAGCTTAAGGTTCATTGCAACCACCAAACAAAGCTTAATAGGTTTATTGTGATACTAGTAGCTACAACTGCGGTTTACTTTAATAACTATAACTAAAAACCCGCCACTTTGGCTGACGATCAGGGAATATACTATATGATCACAAACAATCCGTATACCCTATCCAATCCATCTTATGAATGTTGCAAGTGCAAGTCACCACTTCACAAACTCTGCTGGGAACCACAAGAAAAATTTAAACACTAACAGAGATGAATCAAAGGTTACAGTCTCTAATTCTTATTGTGCCCACTAGAAAAATGTCCGTGGTAAATATTTTATGACCTGTATCATGTTCCCTATGACTGGGAAAGTCGAAGGCACTAATGGATATGCGGACCGATCTGCATGTTGGAGCCAGACGAGAAGGAGCGATCGAGAATGTGGAGTTGTGCGTAGGTGGAGCAAGCGGGATGAAGATGAACATTACAGAAGACAGAATATAACGTAACCGAGGGAAATGAGGAGGGGTATGAGAATGATGGATGACGAGATAGAGTGAAGCGGAAACTTACCTGCAATTACTCTCGGAGGGTCCCGTGTTCGACAGAAGGGAGGAAGTGGAACAGAGATTTACTGCGAAGAATTGAATGGGATGTATGAAAGGGAACCAGGAGGAAGGTGAAACACGGATAGAGGGTCCAAAAAGTAGATTATGAAACAGCCAGTTAACTGAACCCTCTCGGAATGCCTGTCGACGAAACCAGCAACCACCGAGAAGAGCAGGAGAGTAGAAACCAGACGACGGAATTTATAGCTACCTTAAGGTGATGAATAATAATGGAATTTGGAGAGAAAGAATAATTTTTATGGATAGGAAATTATTTAGAGAATATGATTTGTATTTATTATGTTGTGAAAGAAAGATTAAGCATGAAGAAATGGTGATGTGGGGGAGATAGAAAAGATTGAAAAGGGCAGAGAAAAATCTTGTAGAAATGAGGATGAGCAGGAGAGAATGCCCGAAAAGAAAGATGGGGAATGGACACCAGAGGCAGAAAGACCAAGGGGAAGACCGAAGAAGAGATGGCGGAATCGGTGGAGGACTCTCTGGAAAAGATGTCAAGCTGCCAACATACTGGAGGGATCTTGCTGCAAGAGAATAAGGAATTTGTAGTCCGCAGGAGAGCGGACGGTCTCCTGCGAGAAGATGCTTGCCGGGCTGACAGGATGAAGAATCCTTCCGGGAGCGAGGAAAGAAAGAACAGAGATATATATCTATCTAGTATGTTGTTATTAATATTTTATTATATCCAACTGGGTTGTTTTAATTTATAACTAAATATAACTTTTAAATATATTTTAGCTAGAAAAGAATATATCCGTTTCGATAACGTTCGCATTTTTTATTCTATATATATATATATATATATATATATATATACTATATATCATTATTATATGGAACAACAGGCCCCAAACCTTAATTTTTCAACTTTTTTTTAAAAAAGGAATATTTTTTCTTTCATTAGCAATTACAAATAGTTCGCTCATTTAACGTTTTAATAAAAACAGTATACTTATGATTTTAAATTATAATAATAAATATTTAAGATTTTTATAGTAGTTATTTAATTAGCTTGTTTAAGAGACTTAAGCACCATCAAAAAATTTTGATATAATATAGGGAAATGGGTCTACTAATATATATATATTAATATTGAGAATTATATAATAGTATACTATATATATAATATATTATTATAATATATAATATATAATATATATTATATAAATATATATATATATATTATATGAATTGTATCAGTACAGTTAATATCATGACAAATCCATTTGTGAGAATGGATTAGTTCTTAAAATACGACATAGCACTGCCACGCTTCCCTTCATTTCTTCCTTTTTGGTCGTGATCTTGATATATCGCGAAGAGCACGAAAAAAAAAAAAAGCAGTTCCATGCCTCAACTTGCGTTGGAGGCAGTAGCAAAGATAAAACACGCAAGTATTCGAGAATAGGTAACAAATGTCTTGATACTCTATCTACCTAAGTAACATAAAATTTTTCAACTTCTTTTTCATTGCAGCAAAGAAATTTTATTTAATTATGAGTCCGTTTACAAGGATTAGGAAGGACCTTGATCTCTTTCTTGAGCCAATCGATGCTTTGGACTAAGCTCTTCAATATCTAGGAAGCTTTTTCATACTAATCTTCTGAACTTTCTGAAAGAATGACTGAGAACAGGTTAGTAACGGGATGTTCGGGAAAATTATAGAAAACTTACATGTAATTAAATGTATCCTTTCTTCTCTGAACTTCCTGAACCCTTACTAGCAAATCTAGGACCACGATGCAAAGTTAATGCAGATTAGTTGTTGTTTTCTCAATAGTTAAGCAACCATGTAGGATTGGAATCAATTATAAAACAACAGCAGATATAATATCATTGTCAATGAAGAGAATTTCTCTTCGTACCATGGAGTCTTTAATTCCTTCAGTAATCTTAAATTGATAGATGTGCGTATACAGGTTGAGAAAGGTTGAAATTTATTAGAATTTAATCCAAATTGAAACCATATAGTAGTTATAAATAAGGTGCAGGTTTAAAAATTTCGAAGTTTGCAATGCATTTTAGTATAATGTATGGAAGTCAGTTATTATATTCAATATAACTTAGCTACATGAAAGTTATTATTGATAATACAGTCTATTCCTGAGAGTCAGTGATTATAATGAACTTTGTCAGTTTATTATAAAATATTTTCATACCGACTCCAACTCATATTACATATAGAAAGTTACCGGAGCGTGCACGACTCGACTTCCCATCTCCGGGTACATTACTTGAAGCAAAAATCAGTATAGTACCGATCCGGATATTGCGCACTTCAACTATCTTATTTATGCCATAATATAGTGATGATCCATAACATCACTGTCACTATCTTCGCAAGAATCCGGTACTCGTGTCCTACCCATGTACAAAAACTAGGTGGCGCAGAACTTCTCATCTTGGCACATCGACCAGTAGCTCCCTATCCGATCTGCGACGCTCCGCCCGAAACCCGTCTACATGCGTCAGAGCACCGTAATGAGAGAGCAACTAAATTACTTTAACGCCTCTTAGTGAAATAATGTTCAATCACACTAGATTAAGTTTTCTTTATCTTCATCTCCGCAACGAATATCTCTAATGTCATGTTTGAGTAATCCCGTTTTTTTATTTTATATTTACATCTCGCTCAAAGTTGTCGGTACGGAGACGAAAGATACTAATTACTTCTGTGCGACGAAAATGCTGCTGAGAATAATTGCTTCTATACTCTCTATTCCATTATAATTGTATCTTTCTTACTTTGACAATGGATACGAGTCAAAAATGTCGTCTTAGTTACTGTGCATTATGTCTTTCTCCCTCTAGAGTGTTCTCCGTTTAATTTATTTCTATCGTATCAACTTGGTCCTGTATCATTATCAGTCATCGAGCGATCTCCTTCTAGTGATAGAATATGGAGTAGCGCCAAATAAGATGTCCAATTCCGCATCTTATATCTTAAATTATATGCACTCCCTCTAATGTCAAACATTACTTTGCAAATAATTAGCATGATTTTAAAAAAAAATTAAATACACTATGTGATTTTTTTCTTTATTTAGTCTGGGTCAAGTATTACAACTCAGATGGTCTAAAGAAACATATTTCTTCACATATGAAACTTCCGAGGACAGTCCTCAAACATAATTTACTCAGTAAGATTGCTCATAGCAACCACTACATGTAAGTACTATCGCACAAGTTTTCAGGTTAATTTGAAAATTACAAACTTCTGTAACCACTTATATTACAACAACCAACCCGATATTTAGCAGACACTGGATGTACCAAATCAGGTATTAATTCCTGTCAAAGTATGATTAGACTTATTATTATGTGATTTCATGAGATGTGCAACAAGAAATATATTGCAACAATCCTCACCATATTAGATCAGTAAATTAAATGTTCAACGATGAAGCGAAATTTTGCTCAGAGTACGCACATATGTCGAACTTCCACCAAATACTATGCGTATATGACTTTAGATGAAAAACAACCACATGCATAGTTGAGAATGTGACCGTCATCTAACAACCCATATTTCATTGAAAGATGTGAGGTCGGATAATTTAGTGGCTCTAACCATTTGAATATAGGTCCATCCTTTATTTACCATAGCGTAGACGTATAAACTGAGGAGACGTTTAGCGGCCTTAATAAATCCTCAAAATTGATACATAGATCTTTAACGCTACGTACATAGCTGAGAGAGCCAAATGACGTATCCACTTGATAATAATCATTTAAAGAAATCTGAATATAACTACACATATTCTTAATTTGCAACTAACCGGGAGCAATTAACGTACGTCTATCCTAGCGTCATATGATATCAGCTTAGTTTGCTTCTGCTATCATATTTATGAATCACTTGTAATATCCACGCTTCCTAGTTTGAATAATGGTTCGTAGAGAGTACAGAAATCTCTTGACTCACTCTCGTAAGTCAACTGAGACCCTAAACAACCACTTTTATATTCTATCCGTGTAGGGAACACCGCTGGAGAACCATTTCCGAGTTTCTTTTAATAAATGATAAATTTATTACTCTCTAGACAGGAGAATTAGCAACAAAGAGTGAGAACAGATCATCAAAAATATTTATAAGAAAGCTTCTATCAAGAGGTCGGCATCGTATGCTGTCGCACACAAGAGTGCGGCATCACATACCCGGCGCTATTCTTTTATCTATAAGTGGAATCAAATATCCTATAGTTGTCCGAGCGTATCTTCTGTCTCATATGACTAACAGTCAGATATAAAATGAACCTAGTATTCGACACGTCTTCTGGGGCTATTATATAGCCAATTTTTACAACATTTTTTATATAACCTTTCGTATGACCATCCATTGCTACGTACTATTTTGTTGATATATATTATTTGTTCATATAAGTCAGAATGTATGTTATAATTCTAATAATTAAATAAATAATTTAATTTGTCTGAGATATCATTATTAGGTTATTGGAGACTGTTATAGAGTTGAGTTAAGGTATAAATGTGATTTAAATAATAATAGTTATATATTTCAAATCACCTGTATTATGTTATCTTGGTAAAACGATGAGTCGAGTTTGCGGAACTGAAGGTTGTATTGGACATCATAATAATAATACGTATATATATGGAACAAGTTATTAAATAATCATATACCATTGTGAATTATTAATTTATTATAACGCGAGTAATGAGTTTAAAGATCAAACACGCTCAGCGTTTGTATTATTCCAATATCGTCGTTACGGTCATCATTTATCCTTTAGTATATATGAGACATGACTGGATTACCAACCGAGGTAATATAGTATTAGGTTGTTTACCTATATCGGATCTAAAGGATAGTATACATTACATGCTATAAAGAGTTGCAGTAAGGATAGATCTACTTAGTCATATATAGCCATATCTCCCGATTCTATAATCAAATTCATATGACAGAGTATTCAATATCTAAAGACGAGGCGAATAGTTCCTATACGGAAGACCGAACAGAACTTTTAGACGTATACTATCGGCGGAGATTACTTAACGGATATCATTTTATAGAATCAGTGAGTAATTTAAAACACTTATTTTACGAGTTTTAATTATTAATATAGTGAGGTATTGATGGGTATGTATTTCTTAATATGTATAGTACCACGATAAATGTTGATATATATTATATATATTTAATAAACTAATATATATCTTTTTATCTAGCTTATTTATATGAATAAATAATAAAATATGTACTTAGAGTATCGTATTGTGAGAAAAGAGTAGAGTGAAATAGATAATAGGAATATACGTTGTATAAGGAGTAAGGAGATGTAACCTATAGGTAATGAATTGATGGCCTTTTCCTGAACAGATAGAGTATGGGCGAGAAGATGATGAATTGAGCGAACTCTAGAATAGTGTAGGGGTATTATATGATGGATGAATTGCTCTCTCTTCCGTGGCTATGCTCTAATTTGAATCCCGACTCCGCCTGAGAAATGATTTTCTTGTCTATAACGTCAGAAAAAGAAGTTACTCAACTTCTTTTCTGAAAGAAAAGTTATTGAGAGTGTTTCCATACGAAGGCAATAGCGACACAGGAAGACAGACACCAAATAATAGTATAATGAAGAGCAACCTAAAGTGAATAAATGATGCGGGTGAAGTATAAATATAGAATTATAATTTTGATAGTGTGAAGATAGAAGTCACTGCCTATTGGCCCCTTCCCCTTGTCTAGTGAAGTTGCCACTCTTAGACGTAAAACCTATGTACCACCACCGAGTGCGTGACAATCGAACAACGAGTAGCGAGCAACATAAGTGTTAAAAGATTATAAATAAAGATTTGAGTACCATATTATCCAGCGTGAGCCATAAGCGGAAGAACCCTCTTTGTATAGATGTACAGGAAAATCTCAGAAAGATTCCGTGTAACAGAAAGTGGGAAAATAATAAGAGAGAGAAAAATGCAAGCGAAAAGGAGCTTAAAAGTCACTACAAAGAAAGCCGGGTATATACAGCCACAACAAAGGGCACACAGAGGGGAAAAAACCTAGATTTATTGGATTGGATTGATAGAAGAGGTGAGGGGTGCCTGATGTATCTATCTGATTAAGATTAGAGACTGAAGGGGGAGGGGAAAGAGACAAGAGTGTCATCTGCGTTAAAATCAGCTCTTGTGAATATATGACAGTAAGAGTACATGGGTATATAGTTTCTATAGAGACAAGAAAGGAATAAGAGAAGCTACATAGAGAGAAGCTATTCGGAGTATGAGCATAAACCAAATAATAAGCACGCGACTTATCTCTCTGTATTCAAGCCCGAGACTGCTGAGTGAGTGACAAGAACACAATCACACAAGTGGAGGACGCAGGCTTTATCTCGTACATTTACTTGGTGTGAGAGCGATGGAGAACTCAAATTATCCTAATATATATTAGATAACTCAAATTATTCTAATGCATTATAAACGAGTAGTCGACAATACTTTATCGCACAAAGCATCAGTATAAAGATATTAATCAAACAAGTGAGTAAAAAAACGGTTCTATAGGACACGAGCATATGAAAATCTTCTAACGGTTACCATAGAGTACAGCAATAAAGTACTAAATAGATCAAATAAAAATATAATTGCCACAAAAAATAAAGATACTCACGCAATGAGTAGCCAAAAATGCAATCAGATATAGAATAGGCTGACATTACCCATCGTTTCCCAAAGTATGTACCTATTACATATTGATTATATTTAGGCAATATTATTATGTGCTACCGTACGTATTATTATAATCGTAACCCATAGTGTCATTGCTACTGATTATAACAATAAGTAGAATGTTTCACTAAAATATAATCCCTTATCACCCATATTCTGTGATATAACTAAAGGGGTAGATTGAAGCTACTAAAGTGCCTCCTGAAAAACACTAATCATAAATATATAAAACTATGATAAAACTAAATTGGTATCGAGTATATTTATTGAGATAAATAAAAACAACATTAAGCTCCCACCGAAGAGAAGGGGGAAGGAAAAAGGTTTATTGAACCGTCTCGAATATATATAATTACTATTTATTAGCAATAAAATAAATATAAAATATATATGTAAATAGCATTCCGTTTCTCCATGAGGAATATATCGGAATATATAACTAGACAGGAGCAAGATGTGCTACTAAAAATACAACCACACCACATGTAGACCTCAACCCCATGCGAAGGTCTCGAGGAGCTTTGTGTTACTTGAGACTAGATCATAAATTTACTATCTAAAATGTAATAGTATAATGCATATAAGACTACTGCAATACGCCGCTATCCTATCGTGTTAAATCTAACCCTATTTGAATTGTTATATGTAGATAGATAGACTGGCACAGATCGGTACCTGATTGGGGGCCTTCGTTGCTTTCTTACGCTTATAACTATAATTATGGTAGAAATTGTGAATACTGCTTTTAACTTTATTGGTTAGGATCGCTTCCGACTTTCAGCCGTAATGTGGGGCAGGTATATCATCTATTATGTAGTATATAATGAGCATGGATTCAATTCCTTCATTCGCTACATACAAAATCTTCTCTACCTTACATAACATCCATGTAGTATCCAGATCGTGTACTTAGTATCATATTCTTATCTACCCTTTTTTCCCCAAGATTGGGAAGTAGGAGCGCTACAAAGCATCGGAAAAAGAAAAAAGCCAGTAGGAGAGTATGGGAACAAAATGTCGAAAAACGAAAAGCCCAGCCTTGTACCATTAATTAGTGAAAACTCGCCACAGACAGAAAAATCCACCTAGAGCTTCATATATTCTAAGAGCATTCAAGTTAAGTCATAGTAGACGTATTATGTCATATTGTAGTACTATGAGTAGATAAAATAAATTCTCGATTTCTTTCCTTTCATTACTTTGCTATTTTACATTAACCCAGCAAGAAATTTCGAGTTATAATGAGAGTGATAACTGCTTTCGAAACGAGCAAAGGGGGCTTTCAATTCAAACGTAAATAAGTGCCCCTAATATTGAAGCACATAAATCAATTGCCTATATACTTAACAAAATCCTATATTTATAAACAAAACCATCAACATCGTACCTAAATTCATACTATCGGTAATAATCTGCCTTTCCTCCCCCTAATTAATCGTTCCCTGTAATGTTAATCTCCCCTAGATTTCATCCTGACGGTGCCCATGCTTCGGCCTCCTATTTTCCCTCTAACCAACCCTGATGGATTCTGGCGATTCTGACATTCCTCCTCCTCCTCAGGTTCCTATGCCTTGCCGTGATAAACATTTGATGCGGCAGTGCATGGGCTCCTAACAAATCTATGACGTTAAGGGAAAGCGGAGTTGGCCCGGATGGGCATTTCCTCCCCGGTGTTTGAGGAGTGGTGCTTCCATGCTGTCCCCGCCCTCTCTCGTTCCTCCCGACTACGTTCCTTGCGGGACTGAATAGATCGTGGATGGAAGCCACGCACGATGACCACGATTCCGAAAGAAAGGAAGCCCCCCTTCTGATCCTTTTAACTATCCGCCCTATAGCTCTCACTTGATTCAATCTAAGATCTTTGGGAAACCCCTTCTCAACTCTCTCATTTTTAGATCATCTGGAATTCCTCCATCACTTCTTGGCCCGACTCGCCAGTGACGGCTTCTCGAGTTACTGGCGATATAACTTTCCTATCTTACTGATTTATGGTTTTCCTCCCTTAGGATCTATGGGGAGACTTGCGTGGTGGCGCTTTGACATATCCAAAGCATTTGACGGGTAATGGCACGCCGTCATGCCTTCTCCAAAGCTCCCTTCCTTGGTTTCCTCCTTCTCTTTGCTTAACTTATGTCTAGTTATCTCTCAAATTGCTCGACATCGGCGGTTGTTGACGGCGTGTGCATGCCGCGTCCTCATCGCCGCCAGCGGCGTGGTCGACACCGAGGTGTCTTATCTCTACTTATATCTTACTTTTCATTAAGATCTTCTCACCTGCACATCAAAGCTCTATCCACTCGTATGCCGATAACTCGACCCTCCATTGTTCAACTCATTTCAATTCTGCTCCTTCTTTAACTTTCTAGAATTGCCTCTCTCCTTTAATCTTTCCGTGATCTATTCTCGCAAGATCTGGGATCTAGAATTTCCGGGTGGGCGTCGTCTTCAGACCTGGATGAAAATTTAATCTTGTAACGAAAACTCAACTTCTACAAATCTCCTCTCCTAAAACACCCTTTCCAACTTCCCATATTTCTTCGAGGTTCTCTCGTCTCCTTCCCTGGTTGACAATATTTAAACATCCTTGGCCTTAACCACCCTAACCATCGTATTTACAGCCAAATTGTCTTTTTGGTAAACCTCACAGCAAACGGTGCTAGGCCGGTCTCAAAGAAACTGGGAATTCTGGTTAGACTGCGAGACTTTTTTTCATTCTCTCTCAGTACTCCCAGTCCATACAAGGGGCCCATCCCGCCCCTTGTATGGATACTGCTCTCTATCTGGTGGTGCTCTGGTTCACCCTGCTTTGGACAGAGCCTAGCGTCATAAGGCCAAAAGACTTATAAAACTGTTCCGTACTTTCCCCTTTCACTTGACCTCTATCTTTACGGCGCGATGTTGGCTTGGCTTTATCCTCATTTTCTTATAGGTACCACCAGTGGCAGATGCGTCGAGGAACTTGTTAACTCTCGTACCACCACCTTTACGCGCCCGACGTAGCACAAGGGGTGCTGTGCCGGTGTCCTTAATTGAACGTGTAGTCATGTGTTTATATTTCTGCGCAGAGTTTGGTGGATTAATTGGGTAACTCCCGCGCAGATTCGCCCTTGCTACCGGTGCCTTCCTTCTATTTCTCATGCTTCACCTGCTATAGTTCCTTCTACCTCCTCCTGTTCTGGTTCCTGCTAAATTTAATTTCCCCTCAATTTCTTATCATAATTTGCGCGTTCTAAGGATCTCCATTCATGCCCGCTTAATTTTTGCCATTAGTAATTTTAGACTTTCTCACGAGACGAATTACCAATGTAACATCCCCTCTCCGAATTGAACAACTAGTAGACATCTGCCGTGAGATGGTTACCGATTTCCTAACTCGAATGCAATCTATGAAAACTATAATATAAAATTAATATACTCGTAGAGTAGCATTTGTTTTGCTCAACCAACAATAAAGTGATAACACCCAATCCTTCGAAGGAAACTCGAGCGTCTTCCTGCGCAACGCTTTAGCACCAAACGACTTCCCGGAAAGATATATGCGAGAATGGTTGAGTATGGAAAAAGAGAATGTCATTTCCCCTTCATATTCACTCTATATATAAAAGGGATTTCCTCACTTTTGTACATTAGTCCCATAGAAGGCGCGGATTTCTACATTTCCGGGCTAATCATATCGCGTGATAGACCCCATCCCAAACACCTAGTGGAAACGTGACCAGACATATAGAACAGAAGTTATTAGGCATATATATTCATTCCTTAAAAGAAGATATGAAAAAATAGATTTGAACGTCCTACAATTGCCACTGTAAAGGTTTCTTAAGTCTTCGATTGACGTTGTAGCATAGCGAGCTTACAAAAAATTAGGTTACTGTACCAATTATTAACGCAAATATATTCATACTCCCCCAAGAAGTACGAAGGAAGCCAAGATAAATAGTTCACAAGTAATGTGTCTATGTGAGCACGTAACGAATAAAAGAAAACATTCGTTACTGCGCGAGGATAGTACGTAAGTCTAAGATTGCATATAGAACAGTTGTATGTTTATGTTCAAAGGACAAAAAAAGCTTATAATGGGTTCGAACTATTCTTCATCTAAAAAAAATAGCCGTAATGCGTCTGTTTCCTAGAATGTGAGCTTAAGCGTGTATTTCCTCCCGTTGGGGACCCAATTCCGAGGTTAGTTCTTCTCCTAAAGAGGAAGCGTTATCTAAATTAAATATTTAGAATGGATTTCTAAAGGTATAGAACTGCACTATAGGCTCGATTGATCCTCTCCATTGTTTTGTATTTAATGATACTGACCGGACATACCCATCAGAAGAAGTGTGAAGGGTTTTTTCACTATGCCGTAATATTCCATTTCAAACGAGGAACCATCATCCCTTCCACCAAGATACATCACCAGTACCAATGTCTAGGATGCCCAGAACATCCACGATTTGCTAAAGATAAGTAAATAATTCCCTACGTCCATGCACAACTGGAATTTGGAAATAAGCGAAAGCGTGATGTACCGAACCTTTTATTTAAATTTTAACCGGGTCCCGGTAACGTAGTTCGACCTCTAAAAAGCTCTCTTTGAATAGGCAAGAGGTTAAGTTTAATAACCCCATGAGTGGTGTGAGCCGAGTGCTCGAAGAGGCTCCTCGCCAATGAAGCTCGTCTACGCACAAAGGTGAGGTTTCCCGGATGACCGTTTTTTTTCCGCTTCGTGAATCTCTCAGTTTGGTAGTGACCAATTGGCGACAGAGACCACAAATCGGTCTAACCTCCATGGGGAATGACAGCTTCCTCTCCTTCCTCTTGCTCGGGTGCACTGGCAATTGAAAATGCCTGTTTTCCCACCTCCTCATCGTCACTCCGCTAATTCGGACGAAAGATGTCCGCTCCCCAATTTCGTTCTTCGATTATTGGATAGGAGGGTGGTGCTCCTGTGCTGAAGGGATTGTTTTGGGTCTAAGAAATCGCTCCATAGAAAGTTTACCCATTTCCTTTAACCTCATCTTATAATTCTTTGACTCAGAATCCGCCTTGAAAAAAGGGTATTCCATCCCTCAGAATAATTTTCCAACATTGGTATCCATCAGTTGACCCGGAAAGTCTCACTATGACATAAAAAAATCGAGGAAGGAGCGTCCTGACCAGAAGATCCCTATATCCTATGTCTCGCGTATTTCAATATGGGTAAGGGTTGGCTAATTGACATGTGATGTCCTACGTATGTGAAAGTCCTTGTTGTATGAACCCAATCCAGGGATATGTAATATATGTGGGAAGGTGTTCCAACAACAAGCAGAGATGGGAATGCTGCCCATCTTCCTCTTAAGTTTTCTTAAAGTCACGACATGCACGCAACGGAGGGGCCATTTTTATTGGCATGCGTATATATGTATACGAAATTTGGAGTGATGGAGCACAATTGCAATGGCTTTCACCAAGCCGACCGAACGAGATACGAGACTGCGTTGCGAGGATTTGACCATAAAACGTCTGCTTTACAATAGTCTTGTTTCTTATAAACCAGATAAGTCTGCTGAATGGTAAAAGCAATATCCTCTATTTGCTGGAGGAGTTTGTCACAGATTCCAAAAGTCTCACTGAGGAGGAGACGCATGGATTGGTCGGTGGAAAACGTTTGCCCCTCTGCTCTTTGGTTTCCAATTTGAACGACAGAACACTACATGATGATCTGTTGCCTGATTTGATAAACAGACTTTGGTTTGCGAACATGTGGTGTGGTTCTGAGCCAAACACTTTTTCACACCAACCCTTGCCCTTAACAACCTGATTTCTCAATTTCTGCGTGTCGAAAGCAAAAGACCACATTTCGAAGGAAATGCGGTCCTTACAAAACTCTACATATTACGACTTTATCCCCAGTATTCTGGTACTGGTGGGCGACCGCATTTGATCAGGTTGCTTCGCCTAGAGTGGGAGTTGTTTCCCGTAGTAGTCAAAATGTTGAAGCGTTCGGTGGCTCCTGTGGACTCTGTTTATTTGTGTGGACTGTTGTGAAGTGGTTACTTCCTTAGAGATTCCCTGGGTCTCCTAAGTTCCTTGGTTTCGGCAAGAAATTTGTCTAGATGGTTCCAAAAAAAAAAGAGAGGGCTTGATCTACCATCTCCACAAGAAAATCTAGAGTCATTTTCTTTGGGCCCTGCCCCAGGAGGTAAATTGTCCTTTAGTCTCCGGGTATTTTCTGGAGCTAGGAGGAAACCTAGGAATGATTAAGCCAACTTTTTACAATCACCAACCATCTCTTTATTCTTAAGGGATTCTACATAGCAGAACAAATCTGCTTTAAATTTTTACAGCTCCTCATAATTATATCAGGGGAAGACAGTCCACATAATTTCAAAATTACCGTCTCAATGACCTTGGCTTTGTTACCAAAGTCATTTTTGAGCTGCTTCAGAATAATCTGGTAGTTCTCTCCGACCCGTGAGTATCCGGAAACAAGTTTCAAGGCATTACCCCTTAAGTAGTCAAAAAGAAGTTGCAATTTAATATTGTTCTTATAACCGTGACCTTCTGCTATTGACTCAAATGCTTCCATGAAGGATTGAAATTGTGGTAGCTTTTTAGCAGGGGAGGCCTAAAAAAGAGCCGAAGATTAGGTTGTTCCTAGAGCAACAAGAATCCTCGTCGAGGACAGAAGGTAGATGAACCTGCTATGTAGAGAGATATGATTAGAGACAGAATAGAGTTCAGATATGTCTTCAGGCAATGAGTTATTTGTTTTCGGAGGAAGAGAATCATCTGATTGAATTTTAAAACATGATCTGATGTATTTCGTCTGCAGATGAATGAGGACCGCTTTAAAAGAAGATCTTGAATGATCTTGTCCATCTTTCGTGCAGAGTTTTAAATATTGTCGTTTACTTAATAAGATTGACTAAGTGCGTAGGAGAAAGATAGGAGACAGTGGGGGGAGAGGCCTCAGAGAGCTTTTGACAAGTAAATTCTTCCAAGTTTTCGGAGAGGCAGAGAACTGAGGAACGAGCCCTTCGAGATCCGAGAAACGGTAACTCGGTGATGATGCCTGTCGAGAGAGACTCACTGATCGTCCAGTATTGAAAGCCACAATATCCCAAAGTGCAGAACAGAAAGTAGTGCGCCAGGCTCCCAGAAAGTGAGCTGGTACGGACCCCTAGAGAAGCACGTGATATGAGCGAGAGAGAGCTACCCGAGGAGGAGATTAAGAGCCAGAGAAGGGATGGGAGCATGATGCAGGAGAGCATGAGAAGGAAGAAGATGAACACGTTTCATATAACACTGATTTCTCCTGCGTGCCTGCCTCGACTCCCTTCTCTGCTTCTCGTGCTCTTTCTACGTCCTACTCAATATCTTCATTTCTGCAATCCTCTACTACTACATATCACTCCATCAACTACTACATACATCTTCATACTCTCTCTACACATCTCTCTCTCTAAACTATACTTCAATATATACGCTTATCAACTATATAGCTATTTATACTTAGTTGGTCCAATACTGTCTACGGTTTTCCTATGTTCTTTATTATCTGGTCTCAAACAGAGGAAGAAAGACAACTTTATCCATTCAAATAGAAAAAACTTTCTCTAGAAAATAACAACAAGAAAGAATATAATCACGATTATCCTATATATTATATGAATGACATAAATACTCATATAATAATCTTATAAATAAGCAGAACTAATCATTTAATATATGTCATACCTCTCTAATAATGGCTCGATTGTATTATTATTATTAGGATAATTGGTTAATTATTAAATTAAAAATAAAATGTTATTATTTGTCTGTGAGATATTTAATAATATAAATTAAAAAAAATTAAGGTAGATTATTGGAAAAAAGGATAAATTCCACAAAAAATAATTAATCTATACCACGAGAACTATTATCAGTTATAGATCGCGTATTACTTTGCTAATAAGTAATAATTATACTCAATTATATTAGATATATCACTATGTGATCAAGAAGTCTCAATTATCTCCATATGATGGTGCTATAAACCAGAAGCAGGACAACCACACAGTGCCTTTCCAATATGTTCTACTTTGCTACTATCAGTCTATAGATCTCATTACTTACTTAATATATATCCTCAATGCTATATTCCTTCATAACTCACTACCTGACACATCATTCACACATTGCACATTATTACCAAAACAACCTAATACTTTATTTATAAATTGATATTTAAGTTTATAATGAAGAGTTTCTTTTTAAAGTACAATCAGACTAACGGCAACTATATGTTTCTCGAAAATAGATCGAAGTGACAAAGAAGAAAGAGTGAGGTACAAATTTCAATAAATTTTTAAGGTATGTATACTACATCAAAGTAGATGTGAAAATTGAAGTTCATAATGAACTTATAAAGCTTTTAAAATAAAGATGTATAATTTAAATATTAAATAATTATTAAAGATGAATGAAAATGAAATATTAATATTAGTACATTTATAAATTTGAAGATTAGAGTGAATATAAAACGCAGAGCACTCAAAATCACTAATATAAGGAAAGCATAAATACTAATAAAATTCTTGTTCCAATGAGCATACAGCGCCAATATTATATATATGTGACGTTCACGTGATGTTGAGTGTAGGAAAAAGGTGATAATAGAAAAATTATATTTATAAAAATAATAACATAACTTAGTATCATAATATACTATATATTATAGTCCTAATGATAATGCGTGTGAGTTGTGAGAAGTTTAATGTGAAGAATGAAGTGAAATATCTTTATAATAATTAACTAACACATAATCCATCATCAGATAAACATGTTGAGCGTATATGGAAGTCGCTCTCAAACAACTAATTATTACAAGGCTAAAATCTTATAAATAGTAATATATAAACTTATTATATATATATAATAAACCCCAAAAAATAACACATCAAATTTATTCCCTAAATCACGTAAATATAATAAATGAATAAATTATATATATAAATACATAATATAATATATAAATATATATCAAAAATATAATTATTATAATGATATTAAAAATAATAATATATTAGGATAAAATAATAGAATTAAAAATTAATATATAATACATATATAAATTAATAAATAACTACAATATATTTTAAAATTAATAATAATAGTGATACATATAAGATAATATAATAATAATAATAATAATAGTATATATTAATAAATTAAATAGACTAATAATTAATATAAAATAATAATTAATTAGATAATAAGTATAAGAATGATATTATAATAATAAGATAATAATTAATATAAATATGTAATTA
Source organism: Trachelipus rathkii (assembly GCA_015478945.1). Lineage (NCBI taxonomy): Eukaryota > Metazoa > Arthropoda > Malacostraca > Isopoda > Trachelipodidae > Trachelipus > Trachelipus rathkii. The sequence goes on along the minus strand of JABUQX010135140.1, from coordinate 12,160 downwards.
ATGTATTTAAAAAATTATGAATTAATATATATATAAGTATAATCGTATATGCAAATAAAAATGAATTTAGAATCGTGAAATATATTAATACCATAAATTAATAATAATATTAATATGTATAATAATAATATAATAATATAATATAATAATAATAATAATAATAATAATCAAGAATAAGAATAATAATAATAATAAGTTCAATAATATGAAAAATAAGGTAAAACAAATTTTGATAATCATGTCACTCCTGATATTTCATGATTGCTTTTAAAATAATTTTTTTTTCAGACACATGATAAATAGTGTCATTCCTTATAGCTCATGTGTTATGCATGTCTCTTTCTTTTCAGATTATTAAAGTAAAAATTATTTAACTTGTTTTTTTTAATCATGAATCAACATCAAATGGGGCAAGTTAAATTAAATTTAAATTTAAATTTGAAATTTTTAACACGTTCTTACCTCGAGTTCTGAAAGGGGTAATAAATCGTCTTAACGTAAATAAGTTCCCGATTTCACTCGGGTAAAATCGAAAATGACATGTAATATAAACAAATTCGAATTAAAGGAATATGGACGTTATCCTTCAGTTCATTGGAACGTCGCGCGTTCATCAAAATCCCGGCGAAAAACCGGAGAAAGGGATATAAATCATTAGCGGTCGCGAAGGGCGATCGGGAATAACGGAGTGGTAGCGCCGTAAAGGGCAGAGGTCACCCGCTAAAACGGTAATTAATATGATTTTCCCGCTAGGTACGAAGTACTTCGAGAGTGCCAAGCCATTAGGGTAAAGGGCACGTGCGAAGGTGAATAATAAATGAGGGTTCGCCGCAGGGCACTGCGATGTGCCAAGCAAGGGTGGGGGTTAGGTATTAAAACGTGGGCCAAAAACTATCGAGTTTTGCCTTTATCCTACGATAAAATGGGGGAGATATTGAGCGACTAAAGGGGTAATATGCAATCCCCCTCCCTCTCTCTAATTTTTAACCCCCCTTTTTCTTATAACGTAGAAAGGTAGTTACTCAACTTCTGTCTGTTGTGTATGTGGTCCACATGTAGGTACGGCTTTCCTACAGGATATCACACATAGACAGACCACCAAATAATGGATATAAATGCCGTGGTGCAAAAAAGTGATGTAATATAATTAGAATTATAATTTTGTAGTGTGAAGATAGAAGGCCTCCTTTGCCCCTCCCCCTTTCTAGTGGAATTCCTTGCTAAACATACAGGCGTACACGAAACATGCACAAACATATGTATACCAATTTCCACTACAAAGCGGAAGAACCCTCTTGGAAATGTACAGAAAATTTCCAAGATTCCTTCAGAAGGAAATAATAGGTAAAAGCAGCAAAAAAGCAAGATACAGGAAAGCGGAGTGTCTGATGTATCTCCTGTTAAGATGAAGACTGGAAGAGACCAAGATCTCATCTAAAAAATCTACTTTCAAAATTGACCAGTATTAGAATGTTTTAGTTCTTCTTCACAATACCCAATTCTCTAGCTCCGTGTGTGAGAAACCAGCACACTATATGAAGAAGCTTACCTTCTGTATTTACGTCCCAATCTATGATTCTCACACACACACAATGACGTAACTGTACCGAAACTGGCTCCCAAATTTACAAGCTAGCACGATTATAAATCACGCATTAATTAACATGCAGATTAAGATAACACCACCAAATGCCCACTTAACATTACGACCAACAGGGTAAACAAAGGGTAGGTCTTCATGGCTTCAAAGAAATATGCAAGCACACAAAGACAAAAGACAAAAAAAATAAGCACAAACGAAAAAAGGGTACACGGAATGAGAAGCAATATGTGACCAGGAAGCGGCTGACATGCGACTGAAACAAGGAGAATAAAGGTAGCGTTATGGTCGCGCCAGTTGGCATTGTACCAAGGTCTGGCAATCTTTGTGCAAGTAAGGGGTAGACCTCACTCTTCCGGTCCCGCTAGAGACATGAGCAAGCGAATGTATCAACAAATACCCTGTTCCCCATTCTGAAACAAGGGGGATTGGAAAGCTTATAGTGCCTCAGAAAACCAAACAGCAAGTAATAAAAAAAATAAAACAATTGCGTCGAGATTTTGAGAAAAGAGTCGTCCGCGGACATATATAATAATGATAGTATATTTATGTATATATATATATATCTAACAATTATAAATATACTGTCCCGTATATAAATATATATACCTTATATAATATAAATATATATATATATATATAAATATATAGTTATATATATAATCATTAGTATATATAATGTATAAGTATATGGTTAGACTTTACATTAGAGACAGGCGTGTAATTAAAGAACTACAAATCCTACACTAAACCAAATGACATTTTTGTAATCAAGGAAGAATTTTAAGGTATGAAATGTTAATAAAAAAATAGAAAAGTCTCAAAATAAGAATTTTCATATTTTCAATAATGTAAATAAAATACATTTACGTCGAGACAACAACTGCTCCATTTCCGTTTCTGCAATAGAAGGAGCGACAGAGTTGGCAAAAAATTTTTTTTTACTAAAACGAATACGCCCAGGGAAACCGCAAAGATGGAACGATTCGGGGTCTCTCGGCTTAAACCGGGGACGACGGGGGCGAATTCGGTCCCCCTTGTTCCCACCCGTCGGTCGAGCCCCTAAAAAAAATTATTAAAAAAAAATAACATAATTATTCCTCCAGAGCATGATAAAAACAATTTTTCGGCAACTCTGGCGCTGCCTTCTATTGCAGAAATGCGAAATGGAGCAGTTGGTTCGTACTCTCGTTAAATGTAATTTACATTCTATTGAAAATAGAAAAATGTCTTGTTTTTAAGGACTTTTCAACTTTTTTATGTACATTACCTTTAGCTGAACTCAAATTGTTCACTGATTACAAAAAATGTCATTTGTTTTAGTGTAGGATTTATAGTTCTCTAAAGAAGCAAATCTTCATCAGTAAATCTTACATTATATATATCATTATATTTATTTCCTATTTACATATACTTATACAATATATAGTATATATATATTATATACTATATATATATATAATATAATTATATACTATATACTATATATATATATATATTACTATTATATATATATTATATATATATATAATAGTCATATATATATATAATACTATATATATATAAATACTATATATATATATATTTATTATATAAATATAAATATATATATATATAGATATATATATAATATAATATATATATATATATATATATATAATATATATATATATATATATATATATATATATATATATATAATATATATATATATATAAATACTTATAATATATGAGATACTACTACTACTACATATAAATAGATATAATAATATATATATAATATATATTATAGAATATATATATATATATATATATATTACTAATATTATAGTATATATATATATAACACTATATACTTATATATATATAAATAAATATATATATATAAGTATATATACATATATACTACTCGTACTATATTATATTATAGGCCATTAGTATATAATATATATATATATATATTATAATAATCTTTTATTTAATAGAATGGAAGATATCATAACGTGCATGGTCTGCAGAAAACAGTTCGACAGTTTAATATCCATCCCAAGAATGCTCGATTGTGGGCACACATTTGTTCACCTTGTCACCAATGTCATCGATGGAAATCCCACTTGTCCAAAATGCAAAGCTTCAATAAAGGGGAGTGTAAGCACACTTCCTATAAATTTTTCCATTCTTGAAGTTGTTGATATTTATAAATCTAAAACTTGTTCAGAAAAGGAGATCCTTACATCCATTAAAGTTATGAAGGGAAAATTTATGAATATGAAAGACATACTTACAAAGAAAAAGTCCAAGATAAATTCTTCTTTAGAAGTTGTTCACAAGTGTCTTGAGAAGATAGAAGAGCTGACTGAGTCTGAGAACCAAGGAATTGGTAACGAAAATGCAAAAATGGTTCTAAGTGAGCTAGATGAAGATTTTAAGAAAATAGGTAATGTCATACATTTGGAGGATGTTAAGAAATCTGTATCAATTTCCTTGTCAAGCTTTGATGACGAAAAAGAATTCTTAGCAGAGGTATTTTTTATTGTTTTATTTAATTTTTACGTTTTCTTTTTATATTTGGTTTTCCATTAGTCATTCAAATCCAATTTTAACATATACGAGTGTATTATTTTTATAGTCACTTATCCAACTAATAAAGATATTTTTATTAAAATTTAATGAAAGCTATTTTCTATCCATTTTACTTTCTAATTTTTCATTTTAGGTAAACTTTAAATTATTTAAATTATGGTTATTTTACTAGTATTATGTACCTTAGATTTACAAGATGGTCCAAAATGAAGAGAAAGTTTTTGCAGTTCATAAAATAAAAGATGAAATTAAATACGGGAAAGTTTCATTGTTTGAAAACAAATTATTCTTGCATTCTTTAACCTTATCAGAAGCTCCAAAGGACTCTTCTCTGATATGGGTAAGTTGAGCTAAGCCTATGTTTTTCATTTTTTTCTAGGGTTGTGTAATCTTTGTCTGGATCACCTTTGGTTTTGTTTCAAGTTTTAGTCGGAGCCGAATTTGTAATCGGAAAATTTGATAACTTATTCAGTAGGATTGCGGAATGAGAGTCTGGGTCCCACAGTTAAGATAAAATATGAGTGTGGTCGTTTTAGAGCAAACTATGCGACCCTGTTTTATCAGATTCATCTATTTTTTTATGTAGTAATTACGAAAGTGTAGAAATTAGAGGATGAAAAATGGGTAATGAAACTCTGCGAGGAAGTAAATGTAAAAGTGAAAGAAAAAAAGCAAGATGAAAGGAAAATCTTTATGGAGACATTAAATGTGAATCTAATAAAGTTGCGTGGTGTCAAAATGGTTGATGGGAAAGGTAAAGTAAAGGGTAGTTAATGGTAGGGTGATGAAATAAGTTTTCAATGGTGGAGTGATCAACTAATTTTTCGCTAATTGGGGGCATTGCTTCGTTTCTTTGCTAATTACTCTTGGAATTAATCCCGTTTTGATTCGGGGGACGCTTCGGCATCTGCTCAAAGGGTGGAGACTGTAATCACCGATAAGATGAGAAGGTTCATTCCATCTTCAACTTGATCTTTTTCTCCCCAAACTCCATTGTTCGAAGGAGCCTGTTCTCGTCATTCAGGTGAGAGACATTGAGTCTCGGGCATGGAAAAGCTTTCGTTCTCCTATCATTCTTAGTAATTTCCATTCTGCTAGGAATCGTTGCAGTGATATTATTTCGAATGGCTAAGCGCACTTTCACTGAAAGAAAGTGTGCCAACTTCCTTGGTTCTCCTACTGATAAAAATTTCTGGCCTCTTGCCAAAAACATTTTGAACAACTTTTGTAAATCTGACTTAAATTGTATTATTCGTTCTGACGAATCTGAAGCTAACCCTCTTTTTGAAAAAGTTAATCTCTTCGGACTCCTTTTTTCGTCTAATTCTTCCCTGGGCGATTCTGGCATCCCTCCGCCTACTCTTTCTCTTCTAAGGTTTTCCATGTCTCTAACTCTGATTATATATGTTCGTGTGCATGAGATCTATGAACGTCTGAAGGCTAGTGGCCCGGATGGCATTCCTCTCCGCAGGGTTGGCACTGATTAAATCAAATTGATTTAATCAGTTGATTAAATCAATTGATTTTTTTATGAAAAAATCATGATTTATTTGATTTATTTGATTTTTTTGATTTTTTAGGCAAATTTTTTTTTAAATTAATAATTATTACTAGTTATAACCTGATTATTGATAAGTATATTTCATCTATATAATAAGTAAATTCATCAATGTAGTTAAAAATCATTTTCGATAAAGAAATAAATAAAATTAGATTACTCATATATTATACAGTATATATATAATTTAAATAACTTAATTAAACTAAATTATAATTATTTTTACTAAGCTTATTATTAATTAGGTAATAATTAGGATTATTTACTAATTTTATCAAAATAATAATTAAAATGGCAATTTGTGCCTAAGAAAATAAAAAAAAATAAAAAAATCATTGTTTTTTTTTTATTTATTTTTTAAAAAATCAAAAAAACCACCAATCCTGCCTCTCCGTGTTCTGATGGAGTGTGCTGAGCTAGCGCATGTCCTCGTTCAATCCTGCTATATATGATTTATAATTAATACTTCAGTGCCTTAAGCGCCCATATGTCGAGCCAGCCCTTAAAAACAGAAGCCTCTCTGATCCTTCTAACTATCGCCCTATAGCTCTCACTTGTATTTTATCTAAAATCTTTTAAACTTTCCTTAATTCACATTTCTAAGCGTATCTGGAGTCTCCATCCCTTTTTTAAGATCAGTATGGCTTTCTATGCCGATGCCCGAGGTCAACTGGTGAACAACCTATTTCCTATTTCACTGATTTTTAGTCTTCTGCCATTAGGTACTATGGTTAGTCTTGTGTGGTGGTGCTTAACATATCAATAGCTTTTGATCGGGTATGCCAAAGTCGATGTTCTCTAAGCTCTCTTTCTTTGGATTTCCTCCTTCTGTTTATCTGATCGCTGCATATCAACAATCGTTGATTTAACGACCTCTTCCTCCTTTTCTGTTAATTGTGGTGTACCTCAAGATTCTTTTCTATCACCAGCTTCATTCTTACTTTTCATTAGCGATCTCCTCTGCTGTAAATTTAACTCTGTTCATTCTTAAGCAGATGACTGAACTCTCCATTCTTCCACTCATTTCAAATCTGCTCCCTCTTTTGCATCTAGAGTTGCCTCTAGTTGTCAGCTTTTCGATTCTATTCTTACGGACCTGGATGGAATTTTCTTGTAAATTCAACTCTTTAAAAACAACTTATTCTCGTCTCGCCCTCAAAAACACCGCCAGACTTTCGTATTTCCTTCGATGGCTCTAACTTCTCACCTGTGAATGGCATACACATTCTTGGTCTGAACAATAAACAAGAAATTGTTTTGGAAATCTCATCACAACAATCGCTAAATTGGCCTCAAAGAATCTGGGAGTTTTGTTCAGGCTACGGAATTTTTTTTTTCTGCAAAGCTACTCCAGTTACATAAGGGCCTTATTCGCCCTTGTTTGGAGTATTATTCTCACATTTAGAGGGGGGGCTGCGACTTTACCTTTCTCATGGAAAGGATTGAATCTAAAGTTGAGATTTTAAATATTAATAAATTGTCTCCTTCTTTCAAGCTACCTTGACACTTTGCGACGCGACGTTGGCACACTCTCTTTTCTATAGGTACTACAGCGGCAGATACTCGAGTAAGTTGACCTCACCCATTCCATCAGCATTGCGTAGCCCTCATAGCACAAGGGGTGCCTTGCTCTCGCATGAATTTGCTTGAGGATGGAAAACCCCAGACTCGCTCGTGGTGGTGCCTCTGTTTTTCTACTGTATTTAATCTTTTTATCTTTAAAGCCATATATATTAGTGATGGACCGGATGTCAAAATTTGACTGTTTGTGGATGCGGATGTGGATGTTTACTCTTTGAAGTTTGAATTAAAAATTATATATATATATATACATACATACATATATATAATTATATAAATATATATTATATATATATATTTATATATAGTATATATATATATATATATATAAATATATATATATATATATATATATATATATATATATATATATATATATATATATATATATATATATATATATATTATATAATATGTATAAAATATATATATAGAAATATGGTAAAATATTATATACAAGTATATATATAATCTTATATATATATATATATATATATATATATATATATATATATATATATATATATTATAATAATATATATATATATATATATATATATATATATATATATATAGTACTAGATGGGTTTCAAAGGCCCGTGGGAAACTATTGTAAACCGTGGGAAAATTTTGAATAAAATTCCCACGGTAAAAAGGGTCGCTCTACCCCTTCCATCGACGAAAAAAAACCGAATTTTTTTTTTCGAAACAATAAAAAATAAAATAAATAATAAATAAATTAAATAAATAAAAATAAATAAATAAATAAAATAAATATAAATAAATAAATAAATAAAATAAAAATAAATAAAAATAAATAAAATAAATAAATAATAAATATATATATATATATATTATAACTGTATATGGCCCCACAAGGCTTGTACCGCACCGCACCGCACAGCACTACACCGCACCGCACCGCACCGCACCACACCGCACCTCACTTAGTAACGGATAGAGTTTGCTACATGGTATCTCTTCAAACTTTACAACCCCATAGGGGGGTGACGTAACCTCGTCGTAGACGAGGTTACGTGGCCATGCACCCCATAGCTGACCCCCTAAAAATTGAAATGATCGTAGAAGGTTGAAATTTGGAGATAGTATAGAGGAGGAATTACCTAGTAGAATATAGATCCGTATTCGGATCCGGCACCGGCTCCGGTGCTGGCTCCGGTGCGGTGCTGAGTTAGTAAATATTTGTATAATAATACAATATTGGTATCAAAATATATGTTTATAAGGTCATAGATTTCGAATATGATTTGAGGACCCCAGCGAGAAGAGTTCCGACAGCTGGCCCCGGGCTGGCGTGTGCGCCCGCAGGCGCGATACGGCGCGAAACCACCGCGAGAACGCAAACGTGTTCAGTTTTCTTTTAATAAATTTTTTATAATTTTTTTTAGCTTTTACGAGTGAAAGCTTTTGTTTTCAACTTAATTTTTTTTTTTGAAATTTATTAATTTTTTATTTATTATTTTTTTTAAAATTTATTTTGTTTTTACTAAAAAAATTTTTATTCTTTTCATGTTTATACGTAAAAATTTACGTTTTTACATATCCTAAATCGTAAATCAGTAAATCAAGTAAATCAATACCATCCAACCACCTTCTGTCCATCCGTGATCTAATGAATCTATTGATCTATTGATCTATTGATTCAAGTCATATTTTTCTTATAATTTAATAATAAGTTCTTTATGGAATAAAAGTCAGGAAAAGAAAACAAGTTTTTTTTATTTTAAAGCCTTTATAACATAAGTGAAAACTACATAATCGTTAACATATAAAATTTTAGGATCAAATATATTTACAAGTTTATTAAAGGAAACATTATTAAAAACTTATAATGAAATAAATACAGTAATACACCACAGTACATTAAGAAACTGATAGGTGTAAGCAGGAAAACAATAAGGTCTTTAACAATGATTGAACATCATTATATTTTAAAAAAGATTTACAAAAATGATTACTAAACATAAAATCAAAATGCAGAGAGTCAAGGAAATATACAAACATTCTTTTGATCTTATACACTGCTATCCAATGTCCATTGCTTGAAACATTCCGAGGAGAAGTGTTGAAGATAAGAACAGAGTCGGTATTCAATTTCACAGAGCTAAGTTCATTACAGGCGAATACACCTAAAAATCCTTCTTTCGTTTCCGAAGGCGTTTAATATTTCTTTTTCATTCATCTTAATAATTCAAGATTATATTTCGTACTCTGTCAATTCTCGATGATTTGAGGATGTTCCAGATACACCCAACTGAGATTGAGGATGTCAAACTTTGTGCAATTTGAGACTAACCCTAATGTTCCTTTTCTTTAGAATATTGAGATGATAAGCATTTCAAGCTGAAAGATCAGAAGGAGATCGTAATGTAATCATATAAATTACTGTTTTCGCCATAAGTCTTGAAGATCAAAACACGCTGTACGTTTTGCACTGCAAGATACGTATTGGCAAATAAAATCGTAAAAAGGGCGCGACATTGAGAATGTGAGTCTTCATATATCGATCTCATAATCAACGACCGTGAATTGGTGACCATTCACGTTGTAAACTGATGCCTCTAGTCCGATGGGTAAATTAAAAGGCGAAATTTCCAATAGTTTTCCTGGAATAAGCATCGTGTTTCTACAATTCCTATTATTACCTTCTGAGGTAAGCTGCCATTGACGATGTTAGGTATATTAATACTCGATAATCCTTGGGTAAAGTTAAAAAATTTTAGTCTCAATTCTCTTGATTGGATATTTTGCTGTATCAGTCAAAAGAGATTTCTCTATTTCCATATGTTTAATGGGAGATAATTTCACTTTACGTACATATAGATAAGCATCCAGTAATTTAAAGATAGGCTTTGGAGCCGTAGTTGTGGCTAAAACAGCGCTTTTAACATTAAGAGCAAATTCAAGTGTAGATCTAGTTAACCTGATGCGGGGTACACTGATGGTAGAATAAGTCTTTCCTGAGAGAATATTTCACCTTTACACGTCCATAATATTCATACGTGTTATTTTAGACTTAGCAGCGTTGGTTCTATATTTCTCTACAATCTTTTAAATTGTAATTCCGCATGAATTGCAGATGAGACTCCTCGAATCTTTGAGAATAATTAGTAAAGTTCAAATATAACTTCGAAAGGGTAACTTGCATGCTGATGCTCCTAGAGATGTTTTCATTTAAAAACACCTCAAGTTGATAAAACACGTATACAGGAAATTTGTCTCGAGTACAACTACGTGATACGGTTCCTGTGAAGATCTGAACGCATCTTCGTTTTTAACCTAACTTATCTTCAGATATAAAACACAATTCGATAAGGGTCAAGATTATTGGTCAGAAGTTGCCTGGGATATTGAATTCGAGAGGTACATCAGTATTTGTGATCGCGTGAATAGGGTTAATACTAATAAAATTGGACTCACTCACGCTGATCTGTGTAGGGTTTACTGAGAAGAGATCCAATTCACTCTTAAAACAGTCTGGGCTGGAGTGGATGGAGGAAATGCATGTTGCTGGTACAATTGCCGGACTTATAATGAGGAGAGATTTATTTAAACATTCCTTATATACGAAATAGTTACAGGTTGTCACTGTTTATGTAAAAAAATTACCACTTATCATCATTATTAGAGAGCAAACACATCAAAACACTTTTTCTTTATTGCCACTTTCCTATTCCTCTTTATAGGTTTTTTACGGCGACCTACACCTTGATCCAGTCCATCTTACGTCGTATTTTTCCGTTTTAACACATCTAACATTTCAATCAGAACATCGGCTAAGTCGACGTTTTAACAAGCTGTTCGAGGTCGACACCACCCATAATATCCTGGAAAGTATCTATACCTGTCCTAGCTGCTTTTTTAGCGAGGTATTTGCCTCCTGATTTAAACAAAGGGATAGCACGTCTGAACAGCGAAGCAAAAAATCCACCTAAACCATATCCCCTCTGCATTCTTGAACCCCTGAAGACTTGTTCTCTTTCCATTATTATTATTTAACGGAGCTTCCTTCTAATGTGTACTTTACACACTGGTGTCCCAATTGTCAATGGGTATGGATTACCTTCCACGTCTCTTATATAAATACGAATCGAACCAATGGGTGCTTACTCAAAGGTAAGTGTGAACATTAGGAAAGCTTATAACTCGGCAATCTTTAGGAAAATGAACTACTCTTAACAAAAAGGCTTTAGTATTCCCTACATGCTGATGGTCTATAATATATTGTTAAACATAGCCCATACAGGATCTTGAAACTCTTTAGAAAGGCATGCATAACAAAATGTTAATGAAACTCCGGCGTATTTTTTGAGACATATTCTTCCATCGTTGGTATGTAACGTATTAAATGTATTAGATCCTTTAGAGATGTTTTGAATATCGTTATTTCTCAATATTGAGTCTGCATGTGAGTAATTACTTTACGAAAACATGCTGAAGAATGGAAAATAAATAAACTTCTATCTTTTAGGTTCACTTGAGTTTGAGATTTTAAGGTGATTAACACGTTATCTTCGTTAACGATTTTATTAACAAGAAACACTAAATCTTTACATAGTAGAATTGTTTCAAATTTTTTGTTTAAGGCCATGAACACATCAGTAACCGAATTGTAAAGACCCCGACTTATGAAATATTTTTCATAGAAATATCTTTTTCCATCATGTTCGATAATGTCTGTATTAGCTTTAATTTTTAATGCATTTTTAACATATTCAACGCTTCTAAATATTATAAATGCCGAAGGGGACTCCAATATATTCTCAACAGATGCATCAAGAATTATTTCACTTAATCCTGCTTCGTACATTTCTC
>JABUQX010135138.1:0-19907 GCA_015478945.1 Trachelipus rathkii | reverse complement strand
TTTTCGATTATATGTTCTTCTGTTAACATTATATATTGCGATTATTATGCAATATTTAACATCTAAAAGTGAAGACGAGAGTGTGACAGGCTGGGGACCTGCGTGATGTCGCCTTGACGCGGGAGAACTCGCGTTGCTTTATAAACTGTTTCTTGAATCCAAACTTTTTGGGTTGGAAGGATGGCTCGATGTATAGCACCGGGCATATTTGTCCTCACGCGCAACATGCGGTGGTTCAATCCGCAAGAAGGCAGTTGAGATTTTCATACACTTCTCATGTATATGGTTCTTTCTTTAAGTTGTATTATGATTATATATATATAGGTAGGTATATAGTATAGTATATATGATATAAGTAGTATGTGATAATTATATAGTAGGGGCTAGGTATATATATGTATATAGTAATATACTTTCCTTAGTAGTATATATAGTATAAGGCCTTTGAAGAGGGTGGAGTTCGGAGTCGGAGTCGGCAATTTTCAAAAGGGTGGAGTCGAGTTGGAGTCGGTTAATTTTGAATGAGGGTGGAGTCGGAGTCGGGAATGCGGAAATTTTTTGAAACCGACTCCCACAACCGCTGCACATAGTGTAGCAGTGTTTTGTAAAGCTTCGTGACATATGTGGAGGCGAATGCTTTTACTAAATCTTTTCTTTTATGTGTTTACAACAAAAAGTTTATAAATATTTAATAGGCAAAACATTGATCAGAATCGGTGAATCCAAGGAAAGGTCCATTATAAGGTGTTTCTAATGTTTCCTCGATTTGATCAACGCGTACGTAAACATTTTTCAAAGCTTCGGGTATGAAGGAAACATTGTGGGACATTTGTAGAGACGAAAATGTGCCTGAATCGTTTCGGGTTTTTTTTTTTGGGTGGTAAAAGAATTTATGATACGAAGGAAACGTATTAAAAGGGAGATGGACCAGAACCATTTAGAATTCGAATAGGAGCCTGTAGCTTCGTAGTGGAATCCAAAAATGGAGTTTCTGACGACATAATCCAAAGTTGATTGGGATGAGAAGTAGTGCTGCTGGATTGATAATGTTCGCTTGACAGGTTGGCTTGAGTCTCTTTTTGGGTTGATCTGAATTTGGAAGTTTTAGTATTAGTTTTTTTCCTTTTCTTCATTTCGATTGTTTTCCTTTGCTTATCACAGAAGGCACTAATTGAAGATCTGGGTGTTCTTCTCCGGAGTTCGAGGCAATTATGGATTAGGGCGAACTTGCTGATGTGGTGCTTCTTTCGGATGTTTGAGCAAGTCCCTGTATGGAAAAATAATTGATGGGCTGGGTAAGAAAGCGCATATCTTTTAAGATGAAAGGGGGGGTAGCTATTCAAGGCATAAAGGTAATAAAGTTGCCCCGTTGCTGAGTACTCTTTCTCTCTTCAAGATTCTTAAGAGGTCTTCTTTTGCTGCTTACCAATGTTGGTACCTCCGCTTTCTCGTCGGACTTTTCGTTCTGTGAGTTTGGGGGTCGGAGATTTGCCATGTCTCGGTGGGAGCGGTTTAGGCGGCTGTTTACGCTCCCTAGCTTGGATATTAGAATGTTTCTTGGATGGCTTATTTGGGCAATTCGATTTTCAGAGAAGAAAGTAGAGTAGGTCTGAATTAGTGGATTTAGTGATTTTTGTGAGTGAGTATCTCGCGAGCCAGGGCGGGTTTATATAGGTATTTCATTTCGACTTATGCTAGAAATTTTGGACTTGCGCAAGATTTGAGATAAGTTCGACATAAAAGTTGAAAATTGTTTGATAACTTAGTTAAATGAGTATCATATATATGTATATATATTAATAGATATAGTAGAGGTATATATATATATATAGTAGTAGGTATATAAGTATATATATATATAGGATCATTATGTTGTTGTCAACTGAATATAGTGTATGATATATATATATATATAAGAGTAGTAGTGGTAGTTATAGTGGCAGTATTTCTATAATATATAGTAGTATTAGGTATCTATAGTAGTATAGTATTAAGTACTTGGTATAATGTATAGTGGGATATTGGTATATCATGTATATAGTATGTAATGATATTATATAGTTTTGAAAATAATTTTCGCCCTAAAAATCTTAAATTATATACGAATATATATAGTAGTATATATATATATATATATATTATATATATGATAGGTATATATAGTGAGTGATGATATATAGGTATAGAGGTATATATTATAGGTATATAATATAATAATAGTATATAGTATAGTAGTAGTGTATATAGGTAAGGTAGGTAGGGTATATAATATATAGGTTTGAAAATAATTTCCCCTAAAAAACAAATATTTATAATATGTCTCAACTTCCAAATGAAATAAAATTAAATTAATATTTAAATTATCAAATTTTGGGGGCAAAATATAATTAAGAAAGAGAAATTGAATAAGTCTAAATGATTGTCTCTATAAATTTGATGCTGAAACTAACCTTGGTGTTATATGGATTAATGTCGAAATTGAAAGTATTTAAAAGCAGGAAAAGGGCAAACCCAAATGGAGTTTTCTTGATAGAGTAAACAAATGTTATTATAAAAGAGAATAAGCATAAAAGAAGGAGAACGATTGACACAATTTAAGGTCACTTGGAGGAAGGAGGTTGTTCATGAAAAATTTCATCAAAGGATGGATAAAATTGAATAAGTCGAAAGAGCACAATTACTGAACAATCTGGATTCTTGCAATTGGACACCACCCGCGGCCAGTTTTGATAGCATAAGCTTATTTTTCATAAAAAATCTTTAACAAGGTAATTTAGACTCTTTGCTTTAGAGTATTCAGTTTAATTCGATTAAGATATTATTATGAGAAAGGAAAAAAACCCTTTGAAATTATTTTGATTGAGAGTTATGAGTCGAATATATTTTCTGACATTCGACTCCGACTCCGACTCCGACTCCGACTCCTTGATTCCCGCGCAAAGATCCTCCAGCCTCCAACTCTTTCCTCTGACAACATGTTTCGTTCAGAGCTAGGCAGGAATTAATTTATTTTATGCACGAGTCATCACAATAAAGGTATTGTATAAATGGCATGAGTAAAATAAATGAAACATGATTTAAATGTGAATCGAGCTATAATACTAAATACTTACATCGAATGAAAGATCTTCAATATTTGACCAGAGGAAAGACTGGATTAATTTTTTTGAGCATTTACTATTTATTCTTTCTTCCTAAGAGAAAGAAAAGGAAAATTAATTAGAATTTCAGCATTTCATGGAAGCAAATTTTTTCTTTATTTTTTTTTTTACCTTCTTAGAATTATAAAAGAATATTTTTTTTTCTCTTCCTCTACTTACTTCATATATTCCTATTCCTTTATCAGAAATGGAAACAGCCACTTGCGTCGATGGATCGTGCTTTTTTCTTCTAAGTTGATACAAATGAACATTGTGAGGTGAATCTGTAAGAGAAGCTTCTCGAATAAATTGGGCTTGAGCATCACATGTTGAAAGACCAAAAAGTTTTTCATGAAAGCTACGAATTCGTTCAACAACATAAGAAATGCCCATCTGTAACAAAATCTGCAACACGAGTTTCTTTACAATAATCTTTCTCCCTTTCAACTAAAATTATTCTTTAATATAATCAATTCCAAAATAAATTGAATTAAAATTTAAATACAATCGTTATATATTTATATTTTATATATATAGTAGATATATGATATATAGAGTATAGTCATAGTAGGGGTATAGTATTAATATATAAGGGGAGCTATATCTTTCTGTGTACCCTGGCATATAAAGGATCATAATATAGTGAATATTATATAAATACTAGCCCCAGAGGAGTGATAGCTTTAACTACTTGAAGCATAAAAGCGTCTAAAATGTTGTAGACATGCATTAAATCTTCCAACAAGATTGGTATAATGTAACGTAAATAATTACCAAAATTTTTGTAAACAATCGTTCTATTGTATAGTGAGGTATATTATAGTTATATATATAATAATAAGGTATATATAGTATATAGAAGTATATATAATATAAGATTATAGGGTGAGTATAGTGTAGTGTAGTGGGTATATGATAGTGAGTATAAATGATATATCTGCGGAAGTGTAACTGTAAAGCAGTTTGCTTTATTAGACCTTTATGTGAAAGTGGTGTGTTAGACTTAGATTGTATAATTTAAGATAGAACACGTTGTGGCTGCGATATTGTAATGTTTTAAAAAGTCAATTTTAGTCTAAAACGTGTGTTTGTGATAGGGAATGCAGTAATTTATTAAAGGGGAAAATCTGTTTAAGCTTTTATTTCCTTGAGAGTTCTCCTAGAAAGTATTTGTCAGAAAGCGATTTCACAATGGTCCGGAGATCCCGCGGTTGTCGGTGTTTAATAAAGTTTAGAGATTAAGTTGTATTATTTTACGTTATTTATAGTGAAATATAAAGGAAAGATCCTTTATCTCGCATTCGCACTGAAGCTGCGTCGTAAGGTTTTCTATTTATTGTATTTATAGTACTGGTATTTTTTAGTATATATATACCTATATAGTGATAGTTATGTAATATATATGTATAATTATATAGTAATAGTATATAGTATATAGTCTTAGTATCAGTAAGATATATATAATATATATATAGGTATATTATTCTTCATATGGCTTTAAATATATCATAGTTCATTAGGTTAACACGTACTTCGGGGCTAACAAAATTTAGGTTCCCTGGGACCTGTGGGCAACGCCAAATCCATTGGGTAGGTGCTGTAGCTTGGTGGGCTAAACAAAATCGGCATGAGTTAGGTGGTATTGGGGGCTAACATGACATGTAGGTTAGGTCCTACTTGTGGGCTATTTAAGTTTAGGTTAGGATAAAGTTTGGTGATGAAGGGTAACACAGGGGATTTGAAGTAGTAGTAGGTATATTATATATATATATATAATTATTATATAGTATATAGTATGTATATTAGTTTATATATATGATGGTATATTATATAGTTAGTGATACACGGAGTGAGCGCATTCAATGGTTCTTTACGTTGGTTGCAAAAGAAATTTACCTTCCAACTCCTTTATGCAAAAGAACAATTACTTTTAGTGTAAAGTTATAAACATTATATGGTGATATGTGTAGTATTATGATGCATATATATAGGATATATATATATATCATAGAATATATATATATGTGATTATAGTAGGATATATATATATATATGATGATGATAATAGTAATGATGATGATAGGTATATAGGGGGTAGTGGATATGATTAAGTTGTAATATTAATATAAGGTTTACCATAAAATTAAATTGTGGCTGTTGGGCATAATAGGGACAGTCGGAAGTCGAAATGTTGTAAGGATGGCTGGCTCCACCAACGCAGAGAGAATAGAATCGGTCCATGTTGAAGTACAATATACGCGCGAGATATATAGGTATTTTATATAATATATATATAATATAGTATGTAGTATAGTATATTACTACTAGTATATATATATATATATATATAGGGCGGGGGGGGGTGGGGGGGAGGGGGGCGGGAGGAGGAGAGGGGAGGGGGGGAAGGTGGGGAGGGGGGGGTATATATATATAAATATGCGAGAGGGGGGGGGGGGGGAGGGTGGTGTGGGGGGAGGGAGGAGGGGGAGGGGGGGTTGGGGGGGGGAGGGGGGGGTAGTGGGGGGCGGGGGGGAGGGGGTGAGGGAGAGGGAAGGGGGGTGAGGGGGGGGAGGGGGGGGGGGAGGGTGGAGGGGGGGGAAGGGGGGGGGGGGAGGGAGGGGAGGAGCGGAGTGGGGGGAAGTCAGAGGGAGGGGGAGAGGGGGGAGTGGGGGGAGGGGGGGGAAGGGTGGGGGAGGAGGGGAGGAGGGCGGGTGGGGGGGGGGGGAGGAGGGGGGGGAGGGGGGGGGGGGGCGGGAGGGGGGAGGCGGGAGGGGGGGGGGGGTGGTGGAGGTGGGGGGGGGGGGGGGGGGGGCCGGGGGGAGGGTGGGGAGGGGGGGGGAGAGGGTGAGTGAGGGGGGTGGGGGGGGGGGGGTGGGGGGGGGGGGGAGCAGGGAGGGGGAGGGGGGAGGAGAGGGGGGGGGGGGGAGGGGGGGGGGGGGGGGGGGTGGGAGGGGTGGGGGGGGATATATATATGTATATGATATATATATATATATATATATATAGTATAGTTATACTATAGGTATATATAAGTATTTTAGTTACGTCCCTGCGGACCCCCCGAAGGGTGGCCCCACCCCCCCTAAAAAATCGACATGTTCGATAGAAGGCTGAAATTTTGGTGAGAGGATTCAGAGTTGAATTCTGCTAGAAGAGGTAGGGTGATCGCGGGAATTCAAGCAGTTGGCATCGGCACCGCGGTGGGCTGGCTACGGTGCGTAGGTGCCGAGGTTAATAAACTTACGTGATAAACACCAGATGAGAAATGGGGTGGTACTGGTATATGTGTTATCGAAACGCGGTATGATCTCGAATATGAAGGTTACAAGTCCGCATAGGGTGTCTAGGACCCCCGCAGAGGGGGAGGTCCCAACTGAAAAGGGTCAACAGTGCAAAATAGAGGCCGAAGGAGGAAGGAAGAAGATGAATTAAGAAAGAAAGAGATTGAGAGGGATTATAAATGAGAAGTAGAGGTTGACAGCTGCACCGGTTTGCTGGCTCCGGTGCAGGTGGCCGAGTTAGCTAGAATATTTGTGTAATGAGTACTAGATGATTGGGTGTCTGTGTCATGATAGATGTTATTCGGGTTCTGTAGATTTCAAAAATGATTGTTTCAGAACCATTCAAGAAAAAAATAAAAGTATAAATAAATAAATGAGAAATAAAATAAAATTCTTATTTCTTTATATGTTTTGAACTTACAATTTGACGTTTTTAATGCCGCATAAAATCAGTAAAATCAGGTAAGTCAAAACTGCCTTGCCTCAACCCCTTCGATGATCTATTGAGAGATCTGAATGGATTACCGAGGTCATATTTTTTACGCTAAAATTGATCGGGCGTTTTACATGACCCCTAGAGAGCAGTAAATGCGAGTAGAATAGAAGTAAATCCAAACTGCCCTCCTCACGCCATTTCCGTGATCTACTTGATGCTATTGATCTATGTGGACTCAAGTTATATTTTTTCCGCGGGTGAAAATTGTGCGTTTCATACACTAAAAACAGGTAGAATCAGGTCGTAATCAGGTAAATCAGTAAATCAAGTGGCGCCTCCCTGCACGCCCTTCCGTCGGATCTAGGTGATCTATGACTTACTGAATCTATTTCACGTGCAAGCATATTTTTTGGGCTAAAATTTGCCATCGGTTTTACATACCGTAAAGCATTAAATCAGTAATCAGGACACATCGGTCCGTCACCCTCCGTGCCAATCCATGATCTGTATGATCTATTCATTCAAGTTCATATGTGTTCGAAGTAAATTGTGGTGTTTTACCATGACGCCGTGAAATCGGAGGGGTAATCGAGGTGGAAAGATGGGTTAGAACGCATCCACCCCACACTCCCCTAGGTCAGGCCCGTGATGGCTATTGATCTATTTGAGTCTATTGATTAAGAGGTCGTAGGTTTTGTATAGACAAACACGAAAAGACTTTTATTTATTTTTTGTTTGGGTATTTTGTTTGTATTGATAAAAGCCATTTTTGGATTGCTTTTTTCGAGCGTTTGTATACAGCTTGAAAAAAATTTGAGTTTTTACGTACCCGTGAAAGCGAGTAAATCAGCTAATCAGAACCATCCGACCCTACCCGGGCATACCGTCCCCACCCTCGAGATACGATCTGGATTGATCCTGATTGATCTATATAGGTTCAAGTACAGGTTTTGAGTATTCTGTTTTGGAGTAAACAAAACATAAAACAAGTTCTTTATACACGGATCAACGAATATATGCGTGAGAGGCGGTAACAAAGTTTTCCCGCAGTTAAGTAAAGCTAGCCTCAGATCACCTGATGCTAGAATATAATGGTAAAGCAGACGCTTACAAACTAACACAGCTTAAACACGAATAAAGTGTTAACATTACAGAAAGTGTGCCACAGACTTACAGAGCGCGGAGGTAGGGAAGCGGAACTAACATAGCAGTACAAAAAAGTAAGCCTATGCGTACTGGTTGGTCAAGGCATCTCTGAACATGAGCAATGTTAATTTTAGATTGAAACAGAGTGGGTAATGATTTAACAGAAAGGTTGTAGTCATAACGCTCTGGTTCTAATTATCAGTACTTGATCAAAGGGAAGTGATAGGGCTAACGTAACAATGATGTTTACACTTTAATAAGGCGTGTACATGCATCAGGTCTGGAGACTAAGAATGATAATCCACAACGCGTCAAACCTAACGCAAGCCTTAACAATGATAAACTGTTAACGCTTAGCCAAAATTCTAGCACTAAAAACAGTTAAAGTAGACGTAAGCAGTAACATTACAAAAACGTAACTAGTTCAGACTTTGTCGAAGCATATTTCTAAATTAGCGATGTTAATGGTTGTACGTGGTAAGCATTGGATTAATATTTAGCAGAGAAAATTTACTCTAAGTATTGGGGGCGTATTATCGTGAGTGATCAAGTGATATAGCGCTAACGCAATAAGGTTTGTTCGAGAGCATCAAAAAGCTAGAGCATAGGCATAACGCCCGAAGTCAAGAAAATGATGGGGTACAACGACAAGCCTAACGACCAACTTACGCACAGAATAATGGGTTGAACGGGATTAAGCAAAGTTCCGTAGGCACTCTGGCACATTAAGGTTAACTGAGACATTGCATGCAAAACGTAAGCCTATTCATAGACCATGTTGGTCAAACAGGAGGTCATCTAGCATATAACGTTAATTGTAACTTGACACAGTAATAGTTTAACAAAAAAAAAATATACTCTAATTAGCATACGGACCAACGAATATATGAACGTAACAAAGTGTTTACATTAAAATAGTTAATATTTAATAAAAATTTATCAGTATACATATTCACCAACATAATCCCCGCGCAGCAAATAATTGCAAACATAAAAAAGTTTTATCGAAACACATAAGAATAAGCTCTTTGAATAAACATTGTGTGACGTAAAGTGTAGATAGTTTACCGGGATCCTAAGCTGTAAATCGCAGTAGAATCGCAAGAACCACCCGTCCCTCCCCTTAGCGCATTTCCCAACAGGGCCTACCATGATCTTGTGACTATTGGTTTCAGGCTCACATTTCGAGTATCATCTTAGATAAACAATAACAGCAAGGATAAGTTCTTTATATTCTAACCCCAACGAATATATGCCAACGTAACGGATTTGTTTGCACATAATAAAATAAGGCTTGTAGCATTACGCTGAACTTAAGAAATAATGTGCATGACACACCTAGCACGACTCTTACGCGCGAAATAAGACTACGTAACGGGTTAACAAGGAGTTCCGTACTTAACGAGCAGGGTAAGTGGACCTGACAGCAGCGGTACAAGAAGCGTCAGCCTATTCATACACTTTTTCGAGCATATCTCTAGAACAGTATCAATATTGAATGTGTAACGAGGTTAGGACGTGTTAATAGTTTAACGAAAAAGTGTTGCATAACCCTGGTCTTTTTCATACTGACAACGACAGTATAAGCTAGTTTAAAAGTGTGTTTACATTAAGACGATAGTAGAAGAGTTACAGAATTCATTCATAACGATACCTAAGATATCATAGATCCCAATGAATTAGGTTGCAAAACATAACAGAAGTTATTATCCAGAGCATTAGCATAAAAGGGATAACAGAGAGTAACGAAAGACACTCACCGACTTAGAAGAATCCAAGGACTCCTGAGTTTATGCAGAGTAAAGTGTAAGTAGTTAACTGATTTTAGACTCTTTGAATTCCAGAGTGGAAATCAGTAAATCAAACCAATCCTTCCCTCTACTCCCCTTCCCCACACACCCTTCCAATGATCTATTGATCTATCGAGTTAACAAACCATTTATAAAGTATGCATTTTCGTTATTTAAACATACATAAAAATAGTCAAGTTTTTATACACTGACCAACGAATATACGCTAAGACGGCGTAACAAAGTTGAGCGGATCCAATAAAGCAAACATATGTCATAACATGAGACTGAGAAGAATATGGGATCGTACAACGGACAAACGCCTAAACATACCTTACGCTCGAATAATGGGTCAACATTAACAAATACAAAGGTTGCGCCATACTTAACAGCAGTAAGGTATGTTAGGTTGGTCGTTACGTTATATTCTTAGTTCATGTGTATGATGATGTTTGCGTGTTATTTGATGCGCCTTAAAAGCTTGTTACGTTAGGCGTATATCGGTTGGTCGAGTGTTAAAGAACTTAGTTTTTAGTTATGTTTATCCCGAAATGATACATGTGAAATGGATCGACTTGGGTGCGGATAGTCAATAGATCATGGAAGGGTTGTGTGGGTGAGTTGAGTAGAGGAGATGGGTTTGATTTTACTGTATTTAGATTTAGCGGTGTTAAAATCAGTAAAACTATTACACGTTTACTCTGATATTTTATCAAGAACGTTAGTTGGTGTATGTTATGTTTGGGGGTAAAACTGTTAGTTTATTTTTTTATGCTATGTTTGGATAACAAACTTTGTGTTATGTTTGCAAGTCTATTGGCATGGGCATATGATAGTTGGTAGGTATGGTTATGATGAATTTCTGCTAAAATTTTACTATGTTTAATGAAAAAACTTTTTACAATTCTAAATTTGTTGTCAGTATGAGAATTAGACAGGGTTATGCTAAATTTTGTTAAATATTAGAACATGTTAAGTGTAAAATTAATAGGTTTGTTATGTTAGTGGTATGCTTAGGAAAGTATGAATAGGTTACGCTATTTTACGCGATGTGATAGGTACTTTACTGTTGTTAGAGTACTGAACTTTGTTAGATGTTTAGTGAGTTTATTCGCGCCGTAAGGTGTGGCGAGGTTTGGTGATTGCACTATTATTTTCTTTAGTTCAGGTAATGCTATGTTAGTTTTATTAGGATGAAAGAAAACGGTGTTACGTTGGCATATATTCGTTGGTTAGAATATAAAGGAACTGATATTTTTTGAGAATTTTGTTTAGCTTAAATGATACTCGAGATGTGACCGGCACTGAACAATGATCACAAGAGTATGTAGGCTGTGGGGGAAGGGGAGGGGAGGGGACGGTTGTGGTTTATGGGATTGGACGCATGATGGGATTTTATCACTTACTACATGTTTTTCAGAGAACTTGTTTTTGGTTATGTTCTGGATAAAACTTTTGTATGTTATGCAATTATTTGCTGGGGATTATGGAAAGTTAGGGAAGGTATGATAAAGTTCTAGTTATTAAATATTACTGATTTTATGGTAAAAAACTTTGTTACGTTAGGCTATAATATTCGTTGTCTGTATGCTAGACAAGAGATATAATATTTGTTAAATATTTCTGTGTCAATGTAAAATTAACGTTAATATGCTAGACTATCTGTTTTGAAAAAAGGTAGGGAAATAGACGTTTTTTTGCAGCAATGGTTAGTTCTTTAATTGGTGTTAGTATTTTGAATAGTTTTTATAGTTAACAGTTTATTCGTGCGTAAGTTGTGTTGGGATTTGTTCGTGGTGTAATGTGATTTTGCTTAGTTGGGGTTATTGCTATGTTGCTTTATTGAGGTGTGAAAAGCTTTATTACGTTAGCGTATATATTGATCAGTATGTAGGTGGTAGCCAATATTATGGATACAATTTTTTGGCTAAAATATGTACCATTATGTAAAATTACATTTTGCTATGGTGGTTAGAATATGCTTGACGAAAGTCTGGAATTAGAGTTAGCGTTTTTGTGATATGTTTATGTGGGTAGTGACTTTCTGTTTTAGGGGTGTAGAATGTTTGCTAGCGGTTAACAGGTTTATTCGGATGTTTGAAGATGTGTTAGGTTTGACGTTGTGGATTTATCTAGTTCAATTGATTCTTTGTTAAAAGAATTTGAGTTGAAATCTTTGTTAGACGGTTAGGCCATATTCTTGATCAGTTATGAATTAGACAGTAGGTTATTGATAAATTTTGTGTGTGAGGAAATATTACCGATGGTGTATCTAAGAAGATTAACATATGACTATGTATGAGATGATGCTTGACAGAAGTAGTGCAGCTTAAGGTTACGTTTTTGATATGCTATGTTATGTTAGTTGCTTTACTGTTGTTTAAGTGTGGAACTATGTGGTTAGATGTTAACAGGTTGGATCGGTGTTAAGCCTGTAGTGTTAGGTTTTGTGTATGACATTATATTCTATTACTCATGTTGAGGATTGCATGGGTAATAGCTTGTATGTGGGGGAAAACTTTGTTACGTTCAGCAGTAGATTATTCGTTGATCGGTTATGTGAAAGAGAACTTGGTTATTATGTTTTGGGTTTATCGCGCAAAATTGATACTCAAATGTGACTTGAAGATCAAATAGGGATCAAAATAGATCAAATAGAATGATGTCATGATATAGGGTGGGATGGATATGGCGAGGGAAAGTAGGGTGGATTTATGGTGGTTATTGGAAGATTTACTGATTTACTGCTTTAGGGGTAGCGTAAAAACTCAAAGTTTATTTAATAGATATAACGTGAAAAGGCATAAAATTCTAAGGTAAAAAACAAAATGCTTAGCAAATAAAACAAAAAATAAATAAAAGTTTTTGTGTATAATTTTATATTTTCAAAATATGACTGTAATCAATAGATTCAATAGATCAATAGATCACGGGCTGAATGGGAGGGTAGGGTAGGGTGGGTTTAATTTACTGATTTACTGATTACTGGGTATGTAAACATGACAATTTTACTGAAAAATATAGTTACTTGGGAGAGTTATGAATAGCCAAATAGATCATGGTGGGACAGATCAAGCGGTTCTGAATACCTTTTATAAGCGTTTGAATGTGTGCTACTCAAAGGATGTGTAGAAGAGAGATGATGGAGGAGAATTAGTGTGCACATATTTACAAAAGATAATATAGACTTGAATGAGATGATGTAAGAGAGGATCGCTATTTGGATAAGAACAATAGGATCATGATGGAGCCACGGGAACAGGTGGGAGAGACGGGTTGGAGAAGGGCGCAGATCGGTATGAATGGAAGCATGGATATTAGTGGATGAGATTGTTAGCTACTCGTAAATTGCTTTATAGGGGGATATGTACAGTACGCTGTGACAATGATGGTAGCGCATAAGAAAGGTAGTTATACTTTAAATGAGCATAAATATTGGATTTGTAATAGATCAGATAGATCACCGGAAAGGTGAGCGCGCAGTTTGATTTACTTATTCTAACTGATTTCTGCTTATAGGTACTGTAAAACGCGACATTTTAGTAAAACATATGACTTGAATCATTAGATCAATAGATCACTGAACGGGGTGACGCGGCAAGGCAGTCTTGATGTACTGTTTCTGATTCTAGGGCATATTTAACAAACGCTAAATTTGTAACGTTATAACCATAGAATAATAAATCTGAATATTTATTCTCTTTATTTATTACTCATATTTTTTTTTCTTGATGGTTCTTGAAATCCCCCATCAATTTTCAATCTTACAGACCGATCAACAATATATAAAGACCACAATATTGTACTCATTACACCAAATATTTAGTAACTCGCACCCGCACGGAGCCGCACCGTTCTTGCAGCTTCAACTCCTCTCCTCTGACTCGCACCTCCTTCTCAACTCTTCCTTCTTCTTCACTCCTTCTTCTTCCTCTTCCGGCTCTATTCACTCCTTGCATTTTTCTCCGTCGGGACCCCCTCTGTGGGGCGGTCATTATGGCACACCCTATGCGGGACTTGTCAACCTTATATTCGCAATTCTACACCGGTTTCGATACACACATATAAGCTACACCCAATATTGGTTTGTTATCACGTAAGTTTATTATCCCGGCACGCACCGCTAGCCAGCACCCGCGTGCCGATGCCACACTCTTGCAGATTCCGATACCTACTCTTTCTAGAAATTCAACTCTGAAATATACCTCACCAAATTTCAGCTTCTACGACATGTCGATTTTTTAGGGGGGCTCGGGGCCCCCTTCGGGGGCCCCACGGGACCTATCCTCATATATACTATATATATTATATACTATATATATATATTATATATTATATCTATATATACTAATATATATACTACTATATAATATATACTACTATATATATCTATAATAAATCTATACTATATATATAATCTATCTATTACTATATATGGGCGTTAATTGTACTTAAATGACAGATTCTATTCTTTGCGTTGAGTGGCCAGATCTTACAAATTTGACCTTCCGACTGTCCTATTATGCCAAAAGAAAATTTACATTTTATTGGTACACTTATAGCTCTGTATACTACTCTCATATATATACTACTATATATATATATATACAAACCACTATATATAACTATCATATATACTATATATATACTATATTTATACTATAATATAATTGAATCGTTGATCAATAAAATTATGTATATATATTCACATATATATAATTTTATAACTTTACCCCTCAAAAGTAAACTTGTCTTGCATACAAGGAGTTGGAAGGTAAAACATTCTTTGCACACCAACGTAAAAGAAATTGAATTGCCTCTCACTCCGTGTAGTATATATAATATATTATATATATATACTATATATCCCTCTACCTATCATATACTATCATATACTACATCTATACATACTATATAATATATATATATTCATCTGTGTAAACGCTCAGAAAGCCAAATTGTGCATGCGTAAATCGGTGAAAACGGTAAGAAGTAGGTGCAAAGGAGGGTTCAGGACCTAACCTAATGGATCATGTTAGCCCCCAAGTACCACCTAACCTAATGGATTTTGTTATAGCCCCATACACTAAGACGTGACCCAATGCGATTTTGTTTGCCCACAGGTAGGACCTTAAATTTTGATTAGCTTCAAAAGTGTTAAGCTAATGGATTATGATATATTTAAAGCCATATGAAGATAAATTAGTATATATAATAGTATATATATTATATATATATTAATAATATATACTATACTATATTTATATATAATATTAGTAATAATAATAATATAATAAAATATTAAAAATAATAATAAAAATATAAATAATTAAATAATAATATAAATAATAATAATCTTACAATATAAAATAGAAAACCTTACGAGAGCTTTAGAAATGAGAATAAGAGGAATCATATCTTAATGGAAATTCGTGACCTTTTATATAGATTAGAATAATAACGCGTTGTGGAAGATGAATTTACTTGGAATGCTGATGGAAAAAGCTGCGTTTTATTAGAAAATAACTAAGCGGGATTCAGGACAGCTTATTTGTGAAAGTGCGAGTCGATTAGAGATATATTTCTCTAGGCGAGGACGGAAATAAAAGTTTAAAATTTTCTTATATCTGTTCCAGTGGATCCTATCACAAATACCTTTAAGCCTTTAAGATTAACCCATTAAAAAACATTTAATATTTGCACAAGCAAGTTGGTTTTATCTTAAATTATACAATCTAGTCTGATGAACACGACCCCACTTTCAATAAAGGGTCTAAAGAGAAACTCGTGATATCCATACTGTCCGAGATAGTAGAAGGATACATAAAATGATATAATTGTGATGATTCTGAGTTTATATTGTTAGAATGATGTGATATTATATATATATATATACTATATAGTATGTAATATACTATGAATAATTATAAAATATAATATATAAATATATATATAAATATAGTCAGTTTATTTTTTATAATTGAATTGGTTGTACACCATGTTCAATTTTTTTCCGTATAGTAATAGTATTTTTTTGTGTTATGGAAAGAAAGTATGTGATTTAATGATAATCAACGGCATACATGTGCAGAACAATGTGTTAGGCGGTCAGGGGACGAGGGATTTGTTAAAGGGATCAAGTACTTGTATAATTGCCGTGACTTATCAAGAAATTGCTTTTACTATATAGTATATATATAATATATATATATATCATATATATATATATATATATATATATATATATAATTATATATGATATATATATATATATTATAGATTATATATATAAATAATAAATATATAACGATTCGTATCATTAAATTTTGAATTCAAATTAGTTTTGGGGGGGGGGGAAAAATTTGATTTATTCAATTAAAAAAAAAAAAGGGGGAAATTAAAATTTTTAGTAAAGGGAGAAAGATTATTGTGTAAAGAAACTCCGTGTTCCAGATATTTAGTTACAGATGGGCATTTCTTATTGTTAGAACGAAGTCGTAGCTTTCATGAAAAACTTTTTGGTCTTTCAACATGTGATGCTCAAGCCCAATTTATTCGAGAAGCTTCTCTTACAGATTCACCTCACAATGTTCATTTGTATCAACTTAGAAGAAAAAAGCACGATCCATCGACGCAAGTGGCTGTTTCCATTTCTGATAAAGGAATAGGAATATATGAAGTAAGTAGAGGAAGAGAAAAAAAAATATTCTTTTATAATTCTAAGAAGGTAAAAAAAAAAATAAAGAAAAAATTTGCTTCCATGAAATGCTGAAATTCTAATTAATTTTCCTTTTCTTTCTCTTAGGAAGAAAGAATAAATAGTAAATGCTCAAAAAAATTAATCCAGTCTTTCCTCTGGTCAAATATTGAAGATCTTTCATTCGATGTAAGTATTTAGTATTATAGCTCGATTCACATTTAAATCATGTTTATTTATTTATCATGCCATTTATAAATGACCTTTATTGGTGATGACTCGTGATAAAATAAATTATTTGCCTAGCTTTGAACGAAAATGTTGTCAGAGGAATAGAGGTTGGAGGTGGAGGATTTTGGGGGAATAAGGAGTCGGAGTCGGAGTCGGAGTCGGAGTAGTCGAGTCGCAGAAGGAATCGATTTCAATCAATTTCACTTTCCCTTAAGCAGAATCTACCTTCGAAGAAAAAGTTTCTTATTCTTAATCGAATTAAACTGAATACTCTAAAGCAAAGAGTCTAAATTACCTTGTTAAAGATTTTTTATGAAAAATAAGTTATGCTATATAACTGCGGGGTGGTGTCAATTGCAGAACCAGATTGTTCAGTAATTGTGCTCTTTCGACTTATTCAATTTTATCCATCCTTTGATGAAATTTTTCATGAGGGTTATGACAAGCTCCTTCCTCGAAGTGACGGTTAATTGGTGTCAATGCCGATTTTCCTTCTTTGTATGGCTTATTTCTTTATAAATGAAGCATGTGGTTAGTTACTCTATCAAGAAAACTCATTTGGGGTTTGCCTTTTCATGCTGTTTAAAATACTTTCGCAATTCGCATTAAGTGCGCATATAGACACCAAGGTATAGTGATGAGCGATAAAGATGGACTTTATTCTAAAATTTAGACTTATTTCAATTTTAAAGGTTTTCTATTGATATTTTGCCCCCAAAATTTGATAATTTAAGAGATATTCTTTAAGTTTTGAATTGAATGTTCGCATTGATGGACAAAAAAAGCGGGGGTTTATACGTATAATAAATTTAAGGATTAGTTTTAGGGAGAAATTATTTTCAAACATATTCAGGGTTGATATATAGGGTATATAATATAATATAAGTAATATACTTAAATATAATACTAGTTATATATATTTTATAATGATATTATATATGTGATATATAGCTGGTAAAGGACAAGTAGTATATATATAGGTATATATAATATATATATAATATTGTATACATATAATTAAATTTTAAGATTTTTAGGGAAAATTTATTTTCAAATCTGTTTTAGGTAGGATCGAATGATCAAGGAGAGGTTCTAATAAATGGAGTGGCATTGTACTTGGTTGATCATATTTGGCAGAGTATTTTAAGCAGCTATGGTAGGCAGGCCCCGTTATTAGAACCTGTAGGTATAGTATATATAATTTAGTGGTATATAGGTATATATAATATATATATATATAGATATATAATATATATAGAGTGATAGTATATATATATTATAAGTGATTAGTATAGTATAGTAGGTATATGATACAGGCATTATGTATTATTGCCCCAAAATTTATAATCAGGAGATTGTTTATTAATAACTATGTTAGTAAAAATTAAAAGCTATATTTTCTTCAATACGTACATGACTTAAAAAATTTCACAAGTTAAAAAATTTTAGCATTGAAAGTCGAAGATAATGAATAGTTAAACCCGCCTTGTCGAAAATTCGCACTCACAAGAAAGTCACTGAAATCCACTAATTCAGACTTATCTACTTCTCTCTGAAAATCAATTGCCCCAAGGAAATAAAAGCGCATCCCAAGAAATTCTATAGTTCAGGGCTAGGGGAGGGGTAGAACAGCGGGCGTAGTCGACCGAGAAGCAAAATCTGTCGGAACTCAGGCAAAAAACATCGAAGAACGGAAGTCGAACGAAAAAGGAGGTGGAAACATTGGGTAGAGGCAGCAAGAGACCTTCTTAAGAATTTTGAGGGAGAGAAAAGGAGTATCGTCAGCAGACGGGCAACTTTGTTACCTGGTGACAGGGGTTATGTTGGAATACTACTCATTTAGAAATATGGATTTTGTAAACGCCATCATTATTTTAGTAGGGACTTGGCTCACGCGCAAAAGAAGCCACCAATTCAGCGGAAGTTGTCGCGGCGCGCGTATAAATTGTTTGAACCCCGGGAGAAGAACACCCAGATCTTCAATTGTGCCTTCTGGATAACGAAGGAAAACATCGGAAATGAGAAAAAGGAAGAATCATACTAAAAACTGTCCAAATCGAGGATCACTCAAAAAGATGACTTCAGCGCAGAACCTCGAAGCGAACTATTATGCGCAATTGTTAAGACAAGGGGGAGGGAAAGACTACTTCTCTCTCATTAATTTTTGGATTATGGTCAGAAAATCTGGATTTTTGGATTCCACTACGAGCCCTGATTCCTTTTCGAATCTAAATGGTTCGGTGCCATCTCCCATTTTTAATTTACGTTTCCTATATTTTTCAAGAGAGATTTACCACCCAAAAAAAAAAAGAAACGTAGTGAAAAAAGAAAATTCGTCTGTACAAATGTCCCACAATGTTTCGCTTCATAGCCCGGAGAGTTTGAGAAAAGTTTTACGTACCGCGTTGAGTCAAATCGAGGAAGGACATGTTTAGAAACGGCGCTGGTGATAATGACCTTCTCCTGTGGATTCACCGATTTCGATCAATGTGTCGCCGTATTAAAATGTTATGAAAATTTTTGCAGTGTCCCTTTCATACTTTCCTCATATCCCTCTAGCATATGGTCCGAAGCTGTTAAAAAACATTTGCACACATGTGCAGGGTTGTGGAGGTCGGTTCAAAAAATATCTGATTCGACTTCCGGGACTCGCCCTCTATCAAAATGTACCGACTCCAACTCGGGACTCCAATTCCGAACTCTTGACACTCCGATCGCGGCGAGCTCCACCCTCTGGAAAATTGTGCCTATGTCTAATGATTTGTCTAATATCAGTTTGCAATTCAGTAGAGCAGCCTAGTAACAACCAACATGAGTTCGGCAACTCCCAAGTGGAGATGAGAAGAAGGGTGGATGACGGGCTATATATATATATATATATATATAGACATATTTGGATAACGATGATTTTTTGGCATTGGTCATTTATACATTTATGCTTGCGCGTGCAGGACGCAATATGCCCGGCGTGGGCTATACAACTGAGCCGATCCTCCAACCCCAAAAAGTTGGATTCACAAGAACAGTTTATAAAGCAACGAGTTCCCGTCACGGCGACATTCGCACCAGGTGCTCGGAGCTGTCACATCTGCGTGGCGTTCTTTTATATTTTGAGATGTTTAAATATGTGGCATAATAATCGCGAATTATACGAAGATGTTTAAAGAAGAACAGTATAATGAGAAG
>JABUQX010135137.1:0-12173 GCA_015478945.1 Trachelipus rathkii | reverse complement strand
CTGCTTTTTGTCTTCTGAGTGACGCCTTCAACTTTCTGCCGATAAGGTGGGGGGGTAGGGAGCTTGTATCGTTTGATGGGATGAGCACGGTTCATTCCTTCCTAAATCTTTCTTCTTCTCATAATCCATGCTGTTCGATCCGTGCTTGTTTCTCTGGCCTCCAGGCTAGAGACGTGCCCGTATCCGGGAGTGCGCAAAAAATTCTCGTTTCTCCTATCACTCTTGCCTAATTTTCATCTGCTAGGAAATCGTTGCCAGGGATACTCTTCGACGAGCAAAGCGGGGCTTTCATCAAACGAAAAAGTGAGTCCGCTAACCTCCTTGGTTCTCTTACTACGGACAAATCTTTCTGGCCTCTTGGCCAAAACATCTCTAACAACTTCTGCAAATCTGTCTTTCTTCATCTTATGCACTATGATGATTAGGATGCCAACTCGTCCAACTGAAAAGGGTGAATCTCTTCGGCCCCCTATTTTCCTCAAACTCAACCCTGGACGATTCTGGCATTCCTCCTCCTCCCCCTTCTCCTCTCAGGTGTCCTATCCCTTTGCCTGTGATTACATTCGATCGTGTGCATGGGCTCCTTGACAATCTTATGAACGGTTAGGAAGGCGGTTGCGCCCGGATGGCCCATTCCTCCCAGTTTGAGGGAGTGTGCTCCGTGCCATCCACGCCCCTCGTTCAAAACTATATTCTCTATGTCTCAATACTAGCACTTTCCCTCCATCAGTTTGAAGCACGCACATGTCCAACCTATTTCCGAAAAAGGAAGCTGCTCTGATCCTTCTAACTATATCGCCCTATAGCCCTTACTTGTATTCTATTTAAGATCTTTGAAAACTATTCTTAACTCTAATTTCTTAGATCATCTGGATCTCATTCACTTCTTTTCCGATCGCCCAGTACGGCTTTCGGCGCCGAGGTCTACTGGCGATTATACTTTCCCTATTTTACTGATTTATGGCTTTTCCGCCCTTAGCGAAACTACGCGCGGAGACTTGCGTGGTGGCGCTTTACATATCCAAAGCATTTGACCGGGTATGCCACGCGTCACTGCTCTCCAAGCTCCCCTCCTTTGGGTTCCTCCTTCTCTTTGCTACTTATGTCTAGCTTCTTTCAAATCGCTCAATATCTGCTGTTGTTGATGGGGGCGACTTCTTTTTCCTTCTTCTGTCAATAGTGGTGTTCCTCAGGGTTCTGTCCTTTCTCCCTACATTATTCCTACTTTTCATTAATGATCTTCTCAACTGCACATCTAACTCTATTCACTCATAGGCCGATGACTCGACCCTTCATTTCTTTCAAACTCATATTCAATTCTGCCTCCTTCTTACTTTCTAGAATTCCCTCGTCTTTTAATATTACTCCGATCCTATTCCTCCGCTGATCTGCCGCATAGAATTTCCGGGTGCGGCGTCGTTCTCGAACCTTGTAAATCAATTCTTTAAAAAACCCAACTTCTACAAATCTCCCTCTCTAAGACACCTTTCTAACTTTCCTATCTCTTTCGACGGTTCTCTTCGTCTCTCCTGTTGGACAATATAAACATCCTTGGCCTTAACAAAACAAAAAATGTTCTTGGAAACCTCACATTCATAACGCGTTGCTTAGGGCGGCTCAAAGCAAACTGGAGAGTTTCTGCTTTTAGACTGCGAGACTTTTTTCCTCTTCTCAGCTGCTCCAGCTATACAAGGCCTCATCCGCCCTTGTATGGAGCACTGCTCTCATTATCTGGGGGGGGCTCTGTTTCACCCGTTCTTTTGGATAGCGCGTTTTCGAGTTTCAAAAGCCAACAAGGCTTGGTAAACTGTTCTGTACTTCCAGTTCACTTTTGACTCTCTATCTTTGCGGCGCGATGTTGGTTGCTTTATCTCTTTCTATAGGTACCGCAGCGGCCAGGTGCTCGAGGGAGCTTATCACTCGGCCGTACCTCCACCTTACGTTGCTCTCGTAGAACTAGGGTGCTGTGTCTGCCACATAGAGTTTGTGTTGATATAGGTACACTCCAGGCTTAGTTCGCTGCGGCTGCTTCCTTTCTCCTGCCACATCTGTTCTGTTGGAAAGTTCTCTTCCATCTTGTCTGTGTTTCCCCTGCTAATTTAGTCTCCCTCACTTCAAAGGCCTACGTCTGTGCCTCATCTGCGTAATTTACTTTAGTTGTTGACTTCTTGAGGCGTGCCAACCACCCCCTCCTTGAATAGGGCCCTGCCCGTGAGTGTTGGAGCAGGGGACATAATATATATATAAATATATATATATATATATATATATATATATATATATATATATATATATTATATATATATATATATATATATATATATATATATATATATATTATATATAATCAAATATAGAGAGAGACGAGACAGAGCAGACGAGAGCAGGAGAGAGCAGAGAGAGAGAGAGAGAGAAGAGAGAAAAGAATCAGTATTGTCAAGTCACTATAAGAGAAACTTTTATGAAATAATTGATATTATCATAATTCAGATGAGGGAAAGATTCTCAAATTTATCGGCCTTAAAATTTTAGTTATCTGAATTCCACAAAATTCTCTAACTTCCAAAAGAGGTTTCCTGAAGAAGGATTAGATTCTTGAATGACCACATATGGTATCTTTTTTGACAGATCATTTTTACGTAATGAATTAACCGTGATTTATGACCAAACAAATGCTAATCTCTTTCGGAACAAGGGCATTCAAACTATTTTAAAAACCATCGTAGAGAATGATTCACAAGATGGGTTTCCTGAATCTTATAGACTTTTTAGTATGATCGCCACAATTCCAGCAACAACGGCATCTGTTGAAAGAAGTTTTTTTTAGCCTAAATCGTGTAAAGACAACCCTCGGAAGCACGATGACTCAGGGCAGACTGTCAAATTTGGCCTTACTTTCCATAGAAACAGAACTTTTAATTAAGTTATCAAATCATCCATCCTGGTATGAAAATATTATAAATAAGTTCGCAGAAGAAAAGGAAAGAGGAATTGATCTTTTCAAGTAGCTATAGTTGGCGAGTACTTTACAAACCATGTCGGGACTGAAGATTCCGAAAAAGTTGGTGGTTTAATTTTCATTGTTGAAATGGATTCTGCCTCTCTTTGATTGTTATCCTGTCCTTGATCGTCTGCCATCTTCGTGGTATAAAATTTTCAGCTCTAGGATCACCAATTATATAGTTGCCGGTTCTGGTTATATTATTATCAGTTTTATGGTCACCACTCGATATGAAATTCTATTATCTGGTACGACAACTATATAGCGACGGAGGATGATCAGCAATTCTGTAGGACTGGTTATCGGATGGGAATGCAATAATTATCGGTTATCTCTTTAACTTCGCTACCTATAACCAGTATTTGGATGTTAAGCTGCCTTTTTGCGAGTAACGTTCAGGCTAAGGCTGTGTATGCAGCGGAGTCAGTCTGCTCCACTTAAGGATAATCCGTCGACTGGTTCGGATGAAGTCCGGCTAAGGCAAAGGCGGTTGTAGGCTGATCTGCACGAGCTCGTTGGTAAATCGTTGGCTAAACAGGAGGCTGGGTGTTCTTCTGGCCAACTCTGGGACAATCTGGAAGAGACAGAGAACATTTTATATTCTCTGTAATTATCTCTATGACAGGTAACCTCAGCGGTTACTTGCGAAATTATCTCTTTAGTAGTTAAACTACTTTTTAGGTGGTAGATGAACTGGAGAATCTCGGAGGTCAGGTGAAAGCACCATCCACGGAGACCATCCACCGACAGGAGAACCTCTTGAAGATCTTCCAAAGGGTTCTTCGTAACCCTGAGGAGGTTCCTAAGCCTCTTGGTAGGCTCAGAGAATGGGAGAGACGTAGGGCCAGTCGGAGATCTTGTAGTCCAACTCCGGGGGAGAGACGAGGCAATCCAACTTCTAGTAGAGAGACGAGGGAGTCCAACTTCTTGCAGAGCTTCTTCTTCTTGGCTTCGTAGGTCGGATCTGATATTTCCGCTTTTTGTTCTATATTAGCAAATTATCTCTATAGTTGTAGCAAAGCGCTACGAATTATTTCTTTTAAAGGCTAATAAGACAAAAAACAGAAATCCAGATTATTTATTTTTAACGAAAAAGTCGTACAAAGTTATAATAAAAAAAGTATATAGCTTATCCAGGTGAAAAATAATTACATATATAATAATCAAGTTTTTATACAAATATTATTAATATTTACATTTGACCAATTTATAACTTTTATTTTTATTTTTATTATAATATTTTATATACATTAAAAAAAATTATATTTTATGGTCTAACTTTTCTAAAAATGGATTTTTGTAAATATAATAAAATGAAACATTGCCGAAGCTTTCGCTAGATGGCATTTGCCTTCACATTCTGAACATAATATAAACGCAAGTTGGAGTTTATTGTTAAAAGTTCATTATTATTGCTTAAAACTAAGTTTTTATAAAATATATATATTTTTATCAAATATTGATAATATTTATAATATAATATAACAAATGTAATATTTTTAATATACAATTTTTAATTATTAACATCTGAATAATGAAAATAAGTCATTTTTAAATTTAATAGACTTTGTGATATTTCTGTTACATTTGCCTTTTTGGTTCATTCTGTAAGTATTTTCGTTTGGGGAAACTAACTTAAACTATGAGGACCTCTGTCAGAAATCACATAGAGAGGAACACCGAATCTGGATATCCACTGCATAAAAGCATAGGCAACAGATTTTGCTGTAGTGTTTGTAATTGGGAAGGCTTCAGCCCATTTTGTGTTTCGGTCGATGCAGGTAAGTAGATAGCGAAAAACTGGAGAAGAAGATCCACAAAATGCTGAAGGTGAAAAAGGACCCACTATATCTATATGAACTGTTTCGAATCTTGAAGAAGGAATTTCTAATGGAGTGACCGTTGTTTTGGTGTGACGATGAACTTTAGACAGCTGGCACTGCTCACAAGTGCGTACAAAAAGCCTAATGTCACGATCCATACAAGGCCAAAAATATCTTTTCTTGATCAGTCGTAAAGTACCTTTGATACCAGGATGGGACATTTGATGCAACGTATTAAATATTTGAAGGCGAGCTGGCTTCGGAAGAAATGGTCTGGGAAAAGAAGTAGAGGTATCGCACCATATCTTGAGGTTGTCCTGCAGGGGATAATTATGAAGACGATCATGATAGGTCTTGATTTCTTCATCTTTTTCTTGAAGGCGAGCTATTGCGGGCAAATCGACAGCGTCAACTGATACCGAATGAATCCGGGAAAAAGTGTCGGCCACCATGTTGTCTGCTCCTCTGATATAACTTGCTGTAGAAATATATTCTGTTAGTACTGAGAGATGTCGCTGTTGACGATCACTTTTTGCAGGATTTTTGGAGTAGAAAGCGGAAACAAGAGGTTTGTGATCTGTGCAAAGGGTGACAACTCTTCCCTCTAACATGTGTTTAAAATGAAGGACAGCATAATATGCTGCCAAAAGTTCTCTGTCGAAAGCAGAATATCTTCTTTGGGGATCTGATAACTTCTTGCTGTAGAAGTCAATGGGAACAGGTTGACCATCAATCATCTGGTGTAATGCTGCTCCGATTGAAGTCTGACTGCTGTCAGTTACTAGTTGTAAATGTGAGACATTAGGTAAAGAGAAAGGGAGGGTTAGGGCATTTTGAAGAGCTTCCTTAGTATCTTGAAAAGCTGTCACTTCTTCTGGAGTCCATTCAAGAGATTTATCCTTGGGATGAAACTTGGCTTTTTCAGATAATGGGAAGACGATTTTGGCAAAATTAGGGATAAATCTTCTGTAGTATCCTAACATCCCAAGGTATCTTCGTAGGGATGCTGAATCGCACGGTAGAGGAAAACTTGAGATGGATTCTTTCTTTTCGTTGGGAGGACATAGACCTTCTGAAGACACGGTGTAGCCGAGAAAATTGAGTGAAGATTGGTTAAATTCACATTTTTCTAAAGAGATTTTAAAACCATTTTCTTGGAGGAGTTTAAAAACTTGTTTCAGATGATTTGCATGTTCAGTTTTGGATGTAGAAAAAATGAGACAATCGTCTAAATAGGTAAACACGAAGGGAAGGTCTCTGAAGATGGAGTCCATTACTCTTTGAAATGTAGCTCCCGCATTCTTTAAACCAAAAGGCATAGATAAAAATTCGAAGAGACCAAACGGAGTGATAACTGCTGTTTTCTCTATATCTTCTGGTCGAATGGGGATTTGGTGATAAGCCTTTTGAAGGTCAATCTTGGAGAATATGGTAGAGTTATGCAGGCGTTGAGATAGGCTCTGAATGTGTGGAATGGGATATCTATCCTGTTTTGTTATGCTGTTAAGGGCTCTGAAATCCCCACAAGGTCTCCATGTTCCAGGTGTTTTCTTAGGCACGAGGTGTAAAGGAGACGCCCATGCAGATTTACTTGGCCTCACTATTCCACTTTTTAGAAGAATGTCAAATTCAGCTTTTGCCGCCTTTAACTTGTCGTCAGGTAATCGGCGAGCTCTGGCAAAAACTGGGGTTGAATCACCAGTTTCTATGTAGTGTTTTGGTCCATTATTTTTAATTACTAGATTGTTGATGTCTATAGGTGAAATTAAGGACGGGAAATCTTGTAGGAGTGAAGTTATGTCTGTATTTTCACCTTGAAGTTGAGCGTGAAGAGATGGTACTTCCTCAGAGGTTATTTTCAATGGAGCTAGAAGAGTAGTATAAGTATCTTGCAATGTTCTTTGTCCACAGTCAATTAGGAGACCAAAATTGTGAAGAAAATCCATTCCAATAATAGGCATAGTAATTTCTGCTACTATAAATGTCCAGGTGAATTCTCTTCTTAATTTTGGTATACTGATATTTGCCACAACTTCACCATGACACTTTATGGGCGAGCCATTGGCTGCGGAACAAGTGACGTTTGAAGGGTGCAGCGTCATGTTAGAGACCATGTTATATGGAAGGCTAGATATGCTGGCTCCGGTATCTAGTAAAAACTGGTGCATGGTGCCAAAAATCCGTACATCTATTGTTAACTGCGAAGTTGACACGGCACAAATGTCAACTTGCTCCTTTAGTTTTCCGACGGAGTTGGGGATGCTGCTCTTGATGGAGGTCTAGAATTAGGTAGGATGTTTAGTCCTGTTTTGTTTGGCCATGTACACCATGGTTTACAGCTTTTAGAGCGTGGTCCATAATAAATGTGGCCTCTACACACCTTTGGTCGTTGATTTTCGTGGAACGGCGCCAGGCCAAAAGTAGTGGTTGCTCTTGATCTTGATGGGGCGGGGGCAATGGCGGTGGCAGGGGATGATACAGCCATGACAGGAGCTTGTGGGCTTAATAACAAGATGTCATTAGCTAAATCTCCCAACTGTTGAAGTGTGAGAGTAGAATGGGCGGCTAAGGCTGTGCGAATGTGACTCGGTAAAGTTTTCAAAAATTGCACCTTGACCAAGTCCTCTCCAATATTTAATTTCTCTGCCTGTCGAATCATATCCTGTAGATATATAGATGGTTTGCCACTGTAGACCTTTTTGGAAAGTAGATCATTATAAAGCTCCACCTTAGATTTTTCGTAAGTATTTATGACTGCCGTTTTGAAACGGTCATAATCTTCTGCATCAAGTTCGGCTTGGGATATTCTATCCAAAACTTCAGGTGGAATTTGCGACATAACATGAAAGTACTTAGTTCGTGAGGACCTTATGTTAGCGAGATGAAATTGTGCTTCCATGACACGAAACCATGTCGGGACTGAAGATTCCGAAAAAGTTGGGGGTTTAATTTTCATTGTTGAAATGGATTCTGCCTCTCTTTGATTGTTATCCTGTCCTTGATCGTCTGCCATCTTCGTGGTATAAAATTTTCAGCTCTGGGATCACCAATTATATAGTTGCCGGTTCTGGTTATATTATTATCAGTTATATGGTCACCACTCGATATGATATTCTATTATCTGGTATGACAACTATATAGCGACGGAGGATGATCAGCAATTCTGTAGGACTGGCTATCGGATGGGAATGCAATAATTATCGGTTATCTCTTTAACTTCACTACCTATAACCAGTATTTGGATGTTAAGCCGCCTTTTTGCGAGTAACGTTCGGGCTAAGGCTGTGTATGCAGCGGTGTCAGTCTGCGCGACTTCAGGATAAGCCGTCGACTGGTTCGTATGAAGTCCGGCTAAGGCAATGGCGGTTGTAGGCTGATCTGCACGAGCTCGTTGGTAAATCGTTGGCTAAACAGGAGGCTGGGTGTTCTTCTGGCCAACCGTGGGACAATCTGGAAGGGACAGAGAGTATTTTATACTCTCTGTAATTATCTCTATGACAGGTAACCTCAGCGGTTACCTGCGAAATTATCTCTTTAGTAGTTAAACTACTTTTTAGGTGGTAGACGAACTGGAGAATCTCGGAGGTCAGGTGAAAGCACCATCCATGGAGACCATCCACCGACAGGAGAAACTCTTGAAGATCTTCCAAAGGGTTCTTGGTAACCCTGGGAAAGTTTCTAAGCCTCTTGGTAGGCTCAGAGAGAGGGAGAGACGTAGGGCCAGTCGGAGATCTTGTAGTCCAACTCCGGGGGAGAGACGAGGCAATCCAACTTCTAGTAGAGAGACGAGGGAGTCCAACTTCTTGCAGAGCTTCTTCTTCTTGGCTTCGTAGGTCGGATCTGATATTTCCGCTTTTTGTTCTATATTAGCAAATTATCTCTATAGTTGTAGCAAAGCGCTACGAATTATTTCTTTTAAAGGCTAATAAGACAACAAGCAGAAATCCAGATTATTTATTTTTAACGAGAAAGTCGTACAAAGTTATAATAAAAAAAATTACATATATAATAATCAAGTTTTTATACAAATATTATTACTATTTACATTTGACCAATTTATAACTTTTATTTTTATTATTATTATAATATTTACATTTGACCAATTTATAACTTTTATATTTTATGGTCTAACTTTTCTAAAAATGGATTTTTGTAAATATAATAAAATGAAACATTGCCGAAGCTTTCGCTAGATGGCGTTTGCCTTCACATTCTGAACATAATATAAACACAAGTTGGAGTTTATTGTTAAAAGTTCATTATTATTGCTTAAAACTAAGTTTTTATAAAATATATATATTTTTATCAAATATTGATAATATTTATAATATAATATAACAAATGTAATATTT
The DNA here is from genome assembly GCA_015478945.1 of Trachelipus rathkii. Taxonomy (NCBI): domain Eukaryota; kingdom Metazoa; phylum Arthropoda; class Malacostraca; order Isopoda; family Trachelipodidae; genus Trachelipus; species Trachelipus rathkii. The sequence goes on along the minus strand of JABUQX010135137.1, from coordinate 2,997 downwards.
TTAATATACAATTTTTAATTATTAACATCTGAATAATGAAAATAAGTCATTTTTAAATTTAATAGACTTTGTGATATTTCTGTTACATTTGCCTTTTTGGTTCATTCTGTAAGTATTTTCGTTTGGGGAAACTAAACTTAACACACTTCACTATATATATAACATTTTAATTAATTTGAAGTGCCTCCCCATGTTTTAACGGTTTACGAGCCGCTCCTAACTATATATATATTATATATTATTATATATATTAATTATATACTATATATATATATATATATATATATATATATACTATATATATATATTATATACTATATATATATATATATATATTATATACATAATATAATATATAGTAATTTTTTAGCCAACATCGGACGCTAGTTTCTGTAGATAAATGACAAGAGGCCTAGATAATTAAAATCCAAATCTTTCTAAATATAAATAACATAACATAACTTTTAGAAGACTCTATGTTATTTATTTATATTTTAAAAAGATTTGGATTTTAATTCTCTAGGCCTCTCCAATCCATTTATTATATATATACTATATATAGTATATATATATACTATATATATATATCATCATACTATATATATATATATATATATAAAATTTATATATATTTTATATATATTTCTATATCATTTTGTAAATAATTTTTATTATAATTTCTATATATATATTATATATATATATACTATATATTAGGGAGTCCAAAAAATACGATTAATAATCGAAAATATCGGATATTTTTGGGCTCGATATATTCGATATTTTTGGGCCGATATTCTTCAATCAACCGGCGATATATCGATATCTTCGATATTTTTTCTAATATCGAAAGCGCATATTCTTTCCTCAAAAAAAAATTTCTTTAAAGGTCGGAAAAAAAAATCTTATCCCCCTCTCCCGACACCCTGAAGTGATGAAACTCTTTTTTTTTCCCCCATATTTCGTTCTTCGTTCGTCCCCCAATGTCGTGTATAAAATAAACCGAAAAATTGGGGTTTTAGATTTTTCGTCTTTTCGGGAACCAAAAATAGGGAGAGGGGGGGGGATCGACATGGCACATACCACATAGTCAAATTGTCTTCTGAGTATTCACTAATCACTATTCAGTTATTCAGTGATCAAGTGGATAATGCGACCCAATAAAATTTTGGAATGATAGTAAAAATGCTTTCCCTGCTATGTTTATGTTAGCAATGAAATATCTTACTGTAAATGCGACGTCAGTCTCGTCAGAACGAACAGTATCATTATTAAACAATGTTTGCTCAAATGAAAGGAATAGATTGACTTCCGAGCATATCAATCAGTTAGTCTTTTTAGGTGCATTAGATGATAAGTATTGGGCTTTGTAATATATATATATATATATATATATATATATATATATATATATATATATATATATATATATATATATTAGTATATATTAATACTATATATATATATATATATATATATAATTATATATATATATATAATCTAAAGCCGTGTACGTGGAAGCAAGAAATAAAAGAAAGGAATTAAAAATAGCTATCATAGTTTATTTTCCTTTTTACATGAATTATTTATAATTTATTTATTTATTCAGACTGTTAAAGACTTCTGCAGTACTTCGAGACCAGCCTGATCCTTAATTTTACGTAGATTTATGGCAGTGTTTGTTCAGCTGTCAGTGTGGCACGAGATAATTCTTGCGAAATCTAATACCGGAACAGAACTCCTGTGAGTTGGTTTACAGTTAACATACCGAAGTTACGACTCAGTCTAATTTCATCTACTGGCGATTTACGATTGTTTCGCTTAAATTACGTTAATTAACTAAATTAACATTTTATAATGCTATTACTAACAAGTGCATTTGGGGGTACATCACTACAGCTTTTCTTATGATAAGTCGTCTGGCATCCAGTTCGAACATCTTAAATATTATCTTCATTTTATTACTCAAATTTTAATAGATTTTCTTAAGATCCAGACTTTCAGAGTCGTCCAAGTATCAGTTTGTCTACCACTCCAATTAAATTAATTTCGTTGTTAGAATTAATATTTATTTTGTACTTAAATAAAGAAATCATTTTGAAGATTCCTACCTTCATTAATACTTAATAGTTATTTTTCATTTTTAATACGAAAAAAAAAGTTTGATTTTATGATTATTGTTTAATTTTTTAGTGAAACGCGGATTTTCTTATTTAATTTATTCACTCGTCCACAAAAAAGTCAAAAACACCCCCAGTTCCTCAAGATCCAACATCAACGCCTTTCTAGCACAACTTCAGTTTTCAACCTCTTGGAGTTGGAAACTTGAAAGTTGGAAGACCTGAAGAGTGAAAATCCTTTTTCCATTTCTACCACTTTTTCTTCTTGTACATACTTCTGCCTTCCATATTTATAAACTAAAGCCTTTCTCTCTCTCTTTTTTTTTCTCCCTCTTTTCTCTCCTCTCTCTCTCCTCTCTCTCTCTCTCTCCTCTCTCTCTCTCTCTCTCTCTCGTCTCTCTCTCTCTCTCTCTTTCCTCTCTCTCTCTCTCCTCTCTCTCTCTCTCTCTCTTCTCTCCTCTCTCTCTCTCTTCTCTACTCTCTCTCTCTCTATATATATATATATAATATATATATAAATATATATATATATATATATATAAAATATATATATATATATATATATATAATTTAATTTATATATTATATATATATATATATAACTTCACATATGGACAAAGTTACTTAACGGCCACACGGAACGGGAGATCGCGGATAAATTATATATACGAGTATATATATTATATATAATATATATATACATATATATATATATATATATACTACTTATATATTATAATATATTATAATATATATATATATATTATATATCATATATATAATATATATATAATATATATATAGGTTAGCTATTAAACCGTAATACTGTAAAATACCTAACAACTGCTCATTGTTTAAGAATGCAAATAAATCTGTT
>JABUQX010135136.1:12500-15300 GCA_015478945.1 Trachelipus rathkii | reverse complement strand
GAGAGAGAGCGAGATAGAGAGAGAGATAGGAAAATCCATGACATAAGTTTAATAAGTAAGACTCACTATCACATCTCTTGAGTATTTCCGTTGTTAAAAAGTGGTTTATTTAAACAAAAATAAACTAACAAAATAAAAAAAAAAATAGACCGAAGTATTCGATAAAAAAATACTTAACTACACAAACAATCAGGGATCAGAATTCTCTCTCTCTCTCTCTCTCTCTCTCTCTCTCTCTCTCTCTCTCTCTCCCTCTCTCTCTCTCTCTCTCTCTCTCTCTCTCTCTCTCTCTCTCTCTCTTGGCCTAAATGTTTTAAATATTTATATATCTCTGCGTATCTTTATTAAAAAAAATATATATATATTTTTTATTTATTTATTTTAACATCTGTTGAGGACTTGAGGTGGGAAATGCCAGAGGCCGGCATGGGATCATCCAGATTGGAAAAATCTAATCAATGTTATCAATGTGACAATGACTGACCTGGAAATATGCACGGCGTTTGAAAGTATTTATATCATAGGAAGTCTTGCAAAATGGAAGATAGAAATGTGCTCCAAACTCTTCCAGTAATATGTATGTAAAACATTAAAAGTATAAAGATAGTAAGAAGCCACATGGGCCTATCGAGAATGAGCATATCGGTTAACCCTAGGGTCCCTTGTCAATCAATCACTAAATTCATATATTCTGTTTAAACATTAAAGCATTAAAAGCATAAAGACAGTAAGAAGCCACATTGGCCTATCAAGAATGAGCATATCGGTTAACCCCGGGGTTTCTTGTCAATCAATGACTAAATTTATAACATTAAAAGTATAAAAACAGTAAGGACCCACATGGGCCTATCGAGAATGAGCATATCGGTTAACCCTAGGGTCCCTTGTCAATCAATCACTAAATTCATATATTCTGTTTAAACATTAAATCATTAAAAGCATAGAGGCAGTAAAAAGCCACATGGGCCTATCGAGAATGAGCATATCGGTTAACACTGGGGTCTCTTGCCAATCAATGACTAAATTTATATATTCTGTTTTATCCCTTAACACTATCTATCTATCTATCTATCTATCTATCTATCTATCTATCTATCTATCTATCTATCTATCTATCTATCTATCTTATCTCTGTATATTCTCTTCATTCTCTTCGAGTTCTCAGTAAAAAAGACAGCCACATACGACAAGGCAACGTTTTTTGGCACTGCGGTGCCTCAATTTAGTCGGTCTTGTTTGTGGTCGTACTTCTTTAATATCCCTTGAAATGATTATTGCTTTGGCGGGAGGATTCCCTCTGAGTGTGGATATCGATAACCGAGGCGATTCTCTCTTGCATGGAGTCGTATTTTCCCTTCTCTTTCTCTTCAGCTAAAACTTAAAATTTCTTGTTCTCGTGTCCTTAGCAGCAGGGACGTTATCTACAGGAATTACAGTCGCCCCACTATCTCCGGAATCTTTTTAATAAATCCCGGAATCGTGCCAAATGCAATGCAATAATCTTTTTTTTTTTTTTTGTGCTTAACCAAGGTATATTTTAAGATTATTAATTTATTAGTTGATTTTTATTTAATTTTCTGGAAAAAAATGTTCAAATTTCCATATACCCAAATTATCTTTTGTTAATGAATACTTTTTCTCATTCTGGGAAAAGCAATCTATTATTATTATTATTATTATTATTATTATTATTATTATTATTATTATTATTATTATTATTATTATTATTATTATTATTATTATTATTATTATTATTAATAGTAGTAGTAGTAGTAGTTCTTAGTAGTATAAATGACACATAGTAGGTTGTTGTTGTTGTTGTTGTTGTTGTTGTTGTTGTTGTTGTTGATGTAGCTAGTGGTAATAGTTGTAGTTTGTATTGTTTGAACTAGATTTAGTTTAGAAAGAATGCGAGAAGAAGAAGAAAGAAGAAGAAGAAGAAGAAGAAGAAGAAGAAGAAGAAGAAGAAGAAGAAGAAGAAGAAGAAGAAGAAGAAGATAACAAAAATGGACAAGACAAAGAGTCAAATGAGGAGAGATAAAATAATGAGAAATAGGAAAAGGGTAAAGATAAAGAGAAAATTGTTTTTGAGAAAAAAAATGGAGTGGATGGGGATCACGAGAGAGAGAGCAGAAAGAGAGAGAGGAGAGGAGACGAGAGAGGAAGAGAGAGAGAGACGAGAGAGGTGTACAAATGGGAGTGATAGAGATACAAACAGAGAAATATATGAAGGAAAGACGATAAATCGATATAAAGAAATGAGAGAAGAGAGAGAGAGAGAGAGAGAGAGAGAGAGAGAGAGAGAGAGAGAGAGAGAGAGAGAGAGAGAGAGAGAGAGAGAGAGAGAGAGAGAGAGAGAATGTAAATGAGACAGTGACAGAAAAGTAAATGGGTGAGACAGAAACGTAAAACAAATGAGAGAAACGGACATAGAAAGAAAGATACAAAGAGGGAATCACAGGAAAAAAAAATCATAAAGAAAGAAATAAAAACGAAGAGGGGAGAAAAGAGGGAAAAAAAGAAGAGGCAAAAAATAAAACATCATTTCTTTTGTGTTCTAAATTGGATAAAGTGGGAGTTAAAAGAGACCTATTTTGAGTTTGGCGATTTCGTTGGCACAAATTCTGCGCCTTTAATTGCGAATAGCAAAAAAAATATATCCTATTTTTACCCTCCTCGATGACGTCATTAGGAGGAGATTTTTGGTCTTTCCTATGACCTCGATATTCAATTTCTCTCTCTCTCTCTCTCTCTCTCTCTCTCTCTCTCTCTCTCTCTCTCTCTCTCTCTCTCTCTCTCT
>JABUQX010135136.1:0-7500 GCA_015478945.1 Trachelipus rathkii | reverse complement strand
AGAGAGAGAGAGAGAGAGAGAGAGAGAGAGAGAGAGAGAGAGAAGAGGAGAGAGAGAGAGAGAGAGAGAGAGAGAGTATATAAAAAAAAAAACAGTGTAAGCACCTATGCCGAGGTAGAGAAAGAGAGATATATATATATATATATATATATATATATATATATATATATATATATATATATATATATATACATATATATATATATATATATATTAACTCTTGTTTAACATTATATTTACATCGAGCACTGAGTAATTAGCTTCACACCTGACCTAACTCCGTGGTTCTGGTCCCGACGGCCCCGTCATGGGCCCACCTACCTGGTTCCAATCAACTGGTTCCACGGTTCCGGCCCACCTGGTTCCAACACCTGGCCTGGCGTCTGGTCTGCTTCCACCACTCCGGCTGAGTCACAGGCACCGATGCGCGCCTAAATCCTGTAGCCCGCAACATGCGAGGTTCACGTAGGGTACCCGCAAAGGGATCGCCCATCCGCGGGACACGCACACATCAGGCCACATACACAGCCACGGCACGGCCAGCCACACACACACCACCATGACACGGCGCCAATACCACTTACACTCATTATACACAACATTCACACCATGCCCTCTTATACCACATTCCACGCGCAACACAATTTACCATATACTTGCATTTACTCATAGTATCACCTTCATTACTTCTACACTTATACACGTAAACGGTCACAAACACACACACACAATACGTCACACACACACACAGCCAGCATGAAAAATATCATTATGAGCACTACCATGTATCACGACACCAGCATTTCTCTACACTTGGTCACGTATAAACACATGATCACCCTTGTCTTTCATGTATCATCCTACTTTAGCACTAGCTGTGCTGTAATTAAAATCGTAATTAATACAGCATATTTCATTTTAGTACTTTACTTATGTTTTTGCAATTGCATTAATATGACGTACTGAGAGACACTGAAATTTTATTAAAAACATAGCACTTACAACCTAAAGCAGTAAATCAGTAATCAATAGAGGTGTTAAACCTAGGGGATTAGTATGTCTTTGTTTTACTGTTTTACTGCTTTAACTCACGTTTTACTGCTTTAACTCTCATGTTTTACTGCTTTAACTATATGTTTTACTGCTTTAACTCAATATATTTATTATTTATTTACACCTTAAAGCAGTAAATCAGTAAACAATAGAGGTGTTACCTCTCAACACCTATATTGTATGCGTTTGTTTTTACTGCTCGTTTTATCCTTTCTTCAGTTTTTGTTTTTGACCAAGATTATCTTTCTGTCTACTTTATCTTTCTGCTTTTACCTTTAACCTTACATGTACATTGTTCCAAAGCTTATAACCAGGAACCAACAGGAGGTGTTACCACTGAATATAAAGATTGGGTATGTTTGTTTCACTGTTTTAACTCTCGATAGTTTATTTATTGCTTTATTAGTTTATTGTTTAATCTGCTTTGTCACGCTTAACCGTCATACTTAAAAGCAAAAATCGTTATGTTCGTAAATATCAGAAGTAAGTTTAGCCTTTTACCGTTTTGGCGAACCTATTTAATCGTTTGCCGTTTAATTTACAGGCTTTATTGTTTAACCATATTTATTAACATTATGTTTATTTTGTCTTTAATACTTATCGTTTTATTTATTTATTTATTTTTACTATTACTTATTATTTTTATTGGTTTCTTTGCCATTAGCATTTTAGCAGCCAGCTTACTTCATGCCGCCAGCATGGAACAACACTATTTCGCGTATATTGCGCATCAATACCAGTCATGACTTATACACACAGACACAACACCACTAAGGTCACTACATTGACACCAAAGCATTTACACTTATACACATGAAATGTTACATTAATAAAAGAATTACTACATCACACCCACGCAGCATTGTTAATTTTCACACGATTTATTTTGATTCACACAGATTTGCTTCGCTATTTACACTCACACAATAGTAATAATACTACAGATTTCTTAGCTTTTGTTACCACACACGCAGATGCATAACACAGTTAACGCAGCGATTTATTGTACGCCTTGTTTTACTAGCACGTACATTTATATGTTCTCACCAACGCTAAATTATTTCGTGCTTCTTAAAATCAATATTGAACAAAGAATTTATATTATTAATCGTTATCACTTTGTTTTATAAATTTTTATATCATCAGTTTTTAAGCCCTTACTAAATTTCTTATGAAATTTTATTAAAAACATATTTTACGTACGCAGCAGAATCAGAGGTGTCAATCTCTCTGAGAATATCGTTTTCAGCCTCTATTGACTCATTGCTTTCATGTTCTCTTGAAGCGTATAAAAGAACAAAATAAGCTCTTCTTCAGTTATCATAACATGTATTTATTAAAGCTTGTTTTATTTAAAAATAATTCATTCACTTACACTTACCACTCACGTTAACTGTGTTTTCGTTTTTTTAAATACCTGGGTTTTTTATTATTACATTATATCTATGCAGCATTGACAATCGTCACTTCGCTAATGATATGAAACTGACCTCAAGGTGAGCTGACCCCTTTTGTGGAGCCTGCAGATAGGTCAAACATATTTCAAACTGACCTTTCTGTAAAATGTGGCAATAACTACGTTAGGCCTAAATTTAGGCCTAAATTTAGGATAAGCCTTTTTGTAGACGGGCTAATTTAATCCTAATACCAGGTCAAAAGGTAATTCCAGTATAGACAAGAATCATTGTTATTATTATTTTTATAAATATATTTCAAACTGAAACATGCTGGAACGGTAAGATCCTTTAAGCAGGTAAGAAGGAAATGTTTTCCTTACTTGTGATTGGTCCGAGTAGTTTTCCCCTAGTTCATAAGCTAACCACCAGGGCTCAGCATGAGCCCCACCCGCAAAGTCAGCCAACTCCGCACCCGCTGGTGCGTCCCGCCGCGTCCCCGCCCGCCGCGTGCGCCCGCAGGCGCAATATTTCCGCGTTCCCGCCCGCAGCGTGCGCCCGCAGGCGCAATATTTCCGCGTTCCCGCCCGCCGCGTGCGCCCGCAGGCGCAATATTTCCGCGTTCCCGCCCGCCCTACGCGCACCCGCACGCCTGAACCGATGGTTCAAATCCAGCCCAAAATAAAAGGTATCTTCATAGCCCGAACGTGGATGTGAGCGTATGTCAACCGGAGTATCCCGGGTTTCCGATCCTTCAAGTACTAATTACCAGAGAGCTACACATCCCTAATGGTGACGTGAACCTCTCTGTATGTTAAGGTTTCATACCTTCATCATACAATAATACCTGAAGTACATGCGCTTAATACACTGCGCTATGAGGACACCTACAGTTTTTTATCTTTATTACCTTTATACATTACACATTCTATGACTTTACAGTCATGTTACGTTTTAAATTAATAAATGGCAACCCAAATAAAAATGGTAATGAAAGAGTAATACAAATAAATATTTTATTTTAGTAAAATATACATATATTATAAAACAAATAGAGGGTATCAAAGATGACGCCATCAAAGACGAGTCATCAAAGATGAACCACCAAAGCTGAGGTACCAAAGCTAAGTTATTAAAGTTAAGGAATCAAAGCTGAGGCAACAAAAGCTGAGGCATCAAAGTTGAGGCATCAAAAGCTGGGACATCAAAGTTGAGGCATCAAAACTGAGGCATCAAAGTTGAGGCATCAAAAGCTGAGGCATCAAAGTTGAGGCATCAAAATATCGAGTGGGAGTGTAAGTGTAAGTGTGTATGTGTGTGTGTGTGGTGTATGTGTGTGTATGTGTGTGTGTGTGTGTGTTCTAAATAATAGGCATGAAATAAATAACACTAAGTATAATAAAATGTTTTAATAAATTATACGTTATATGTGTAAGTGAGTGTGCGTGTGTGTGTGTGTGTGTGTGTGTGTGTGTGTGTGTGTGTGTGTGTGTGTGTATGTGTGTGTATGTGTGTGTGTGTGTGTGTGTGTATGTGTGTTCTAAATAATGAGACAACATACGCTGATGTTAGAAATGTATGACTTATAGTATATATATTTTTCATTCGCGCGGGAATATTGCGCCTGCGGGCGCACGCGGCGGGCGGGAACGCGGAAATATTGCGCCCGCGGGCGCACGCGCGGCGGCGGGGACGCGGCGGGACGCACCAGCGGGTGCGGAGTTGGCTGACTTTGCGGGTGGGGCTCATGCTGAGCCCTGGTGGTTAGCTTATGAACTAGGGGAAAACTACTCGGACCAATCACAAGTAAGGAAAACATTTCCTTCTTACCTGCTTAAAGGATCTTACTGATCATGTTTCAGTTTGAAATATATTTATAAAAATAATAACAATGATTCTTGTCTATACTGGAATTACCTTTTGACCTGGTATTAGGATTAAATTAGCCCGTCTACAAAAAGGCTTATCCTAAATTTAGGCGCAAATTTAGGATAAGCCTTTTTGTATCCCAATCCACATTTTTTACAGAAATGGTCAGTTTGAAATATATTTTTAAAAATAATAATAATAAATCCCCCCGGGATACAAAAAGGATTATCCTACAACACATTTTACAAGAGAGAGGTCGTTTGTATCTGTAAGTGAGTGCGGGGTTGTTAAGCTTAGCATGGATGTAAAGGTCAATGTAATATAGATAATAATAATAATAATAAAGAAAACCTGAATTATTTAAAAAACTTTGAAAATTTTTTAGTTAACATCGAGTGAATAATATAAATGTAAGAATAATTGTTATTTTTAAATGCAGTCCAGAATGATTTTTAATAAAATACATGTTATGTTAGCAGAGAAGAACTTATTTTTATACTTATTACTTATTACATAGCTAAAGATGATGTAAAGCAGTAAGTCAACAGAACAAAACGGGGCATAGCTTGGAGGGGTGCTAGGGGCTTGCCCTACTGATTTACTGATTTATTGCTTTAAGGTAAGTAAAATATATGTTTTTTGTGTGGCTCTGACAAAATTTAGTAAAAGTTATTTTAAAACTTGATAGTTATAAAATTTATAAACAAAAAGAATTAACTAATAAATTCTTTGTTCAAGGATAACATTGATTTATTATAGAAGTTAAGAAACTTTGAAATAATTTTAATTTGTATTTGAATGAGTAATATAAATGTATGTGTTTAATTAAAACATAAAATGTTTTAAAATTATACAAGATGTGTAAGTAAATCTGCAAGTAAATCTGTGTGTGAGTAAGTAAACTGTGTGTGTGTGTGTGTGTGTGTGTGTGTAAGTGTAAATGTGGTAAATCTGTGTGTGTGAGTGTAAGTAATTCTGTGTGTGAGTGTAAGTAACTGTGTGTGTGTAAGTAAATCTGGGTGTGAGTGTAAGTAATTCTGTGTGTGTGTGTGTGTGACCGCATGTGTATAAGTGTAAATGTGTGTGTGTGTGTGTAAGTGATTATGCGAATGTGTGTGTGTGTGTGTATAAGTGTCATAGTGAATGTGTATAAGTGTCATAGTGAATGTGTGTTCTAAATAATAATAACATATATGAAGTAAATAACACTAAGTATAATAATAAAATAAAATAATAAAATAAAAAGTAATAATAAAAATAATAATAAAAATAAATAAAAATAATAAAATAAATAAAAAGTATTAAACCAAAATAAAAAACATAATGTTAATAAATATATGAGTTAAAACAGTAAAACATATAAGTTAAAGCAGTAAAACATGAGTTAAAGCAGTAAAACATGGAGCACAAAACAGTAAAAACAAAGACATTATCCTAGGTGTTAGGGTAACACTTCATTGATTTACTGATTTACTGCTTTAAGGTGTGTAATGTTAATGTTAAAGCAGAAGTTAAAGCAAAGTAAAGCAGAAAGTTAAAGCAGTAAAGCAGAAAGTTAAAGCAGTAAACATGAGTAAAGCAGTAAACATGAGTTAAAGCAGTAAAAACAGTAAAACAAAAGCATACTAATCCCCCTATGTGTTAGGTAACACCTCTATTCTATTGATTTACTGCTTTAAGGTATGTAATGTATATGAGTTAAGCGGTAAAGCAGAAAGTTAAAGCAGTAAAGTAGAAAAAGTTAAAGCAGTAAAGCAGAAAGTTAAAGCAGTAAAGCAGAAAGTTAAAAGGGTAAGCTGGTGCAAAACAACTAATCCCCTTGTTGCTATGCAACACCTCTATTGATTTACTGATTTTACTGCTTTTCAAGGTATGTAATGTTAATAACATGTGAGTTAAAGCAGAAAAATATATGAGTTAAAGCCGTAAAACATATGAGTTAAAGCAGTAAACGTGAGTTAAAGCAGTAAAGAAGTAAAGCATCCACCCTAGGTGTTAGGTAACACTCTTTTGATTTTACTGATTTACTGCTTTAAGGTCTCAGAAGTATATGCTTAATAAAATTTCAGTGTCTCAAACACGTCTAAAATTGTAAATGCAATTTTTAAAAATTTATAAATTAAAAAAGTATTAAAAATATAAAAGATGTCTGTAATGAGTTACAGTTTAGGTTCACGAAAATGTTTTTAATAAAATGTTTATGCTCTAAAATTAGGATGGCCAAAATTGACTCCATGGAAGACCAAAGTGTTAAGTCTGTGTTTATACGTGTGTATGGGCGTAATGTGTGGGCAAGTGTCTATGGTGGAGCGTGGGTGTCATAGTGAATGTGTGTATAAGTGTAAGGGTGTGTGTGGCTGTGTGTGTGTGTGTGTGTGTGTGTGTAAAGCTGTGGACTGTTTGTATAAGTGTACACGTAAGTGTTCATGGGTAAATGCAAGTGCCATAGTGAATGTGTGTATAAGTGTGAAGTGTAAGTGGCATAGTGAATGTGTGTATAAGTGAATGTGTGTATAAGTGGAATGTGTGTATAAGGTCATAGTGAATGTGTGTGTGTGTGTGTGTGTGTGTGTGTGTGTGTGTGTGTGTGTGTGTGTGTGTGTCCACGGATGGAAATAAGTTAGGATAGATCCATACAGGTCAGGTACCTACATGACCTCATGTTAGCACAGATACCTACCAAAGGCTAGGCATCAGTTACCTGGATGAGCTCAAGGCGGAGTGGAGGCTAGGTGCAGGTGTAGGATAGGTGTAGGCTAGGTGTAGGTGTACGCTAGGTTAGGTTAGGTTAGGTTAGGTTAGGTTAGGTTAGGTTAGGTTAGGTTAGGCTAGGTTAGGTTAGGTTAGGTTATGTTAGGTTAGGTCAGGTTAGGTGCAGGTTTAGGCTAGGTGTAGGCTGGGTATAGGGTATCCGGGAAGGTTAATGGATATATCATCGTCAAACAAACATATAGCGACATATATATATATCTATATATAGTATATATATATATATATATATATATATATATATATATATATATATATATATATATATATATATATATATATATATATATATATATATATATATATATATATATATATAAAGTGGTGCAACGAGTAAACGCGAAAGCTGCTCTTATGATAAATTTTGTAAACGGTTAAAACACCCCAGAATTTGAAACCGAACCGAAGTACACCG
>JABUQX010135135.1:0-7500 GCA_015478945.1 Trachelipus rathkii | reverse complement strand
TAGTATATATATTATATAGGTCCAAGCAAACCTTCTATTGATTTAAATAAGTACAGTTTCAAAGCAGTGATGATGTCGAAGCAGGTGACTTGAAAACTGTTCCGAGATGTCTTCTTTTTTTGGAGAGGCGGATCGGACTAGTAGTAAAGCCTCCTGTACATTGTCTAACGGCGACGCTGTTGTCGATGGTTCGTGTCCTGGCGCGAGTGAAATTTTTTTCGTCTTATTATTGCAAATTTCTCGCAATGAGCATGTTGTGCGTATGTCGGCGATCCTTGACTTTGGTCGGCTGCTCCTGTAACCCTATGAGCACCCCTGGAAAATGCCCGTCTATAGCCCCATAGGGGTTCCAACCACCCTTCTTTGGATTTAAATATGTAGCGAGTTTCAAAGCAGTGATATCGAAGCAGGAGATTTGAAATCTTCCGAGATGCCTTCTTTTTGGGGGAGGCGCATCGGACTAGTGGTAGAGCCTCCTGTACATTGTCTAACGGCGACGCTGTTGTCGATGGTTCGAGTCCTGGCACGAGTGAAATTTTTTTCGTCTTATTATTGCCAACATTTGTCACACAAGCATTATTTGTGCGCATGTCGGCGTTCCTTGACCTTGGTCGGTTGCTCCTGTAAGCACAATGGAACACCCTGAAGAATGCCGTGTAGCCCCAGCATGGGTTCCAACCATCCTTCTCTTGTGGATTTAAGTTAAGTGTCGAGTTTCAAAAGCAGTGATATTTGAAGCAGTGAGATTTGAAACACGAGACTGTGTTCTCTTTTCTAGGAGGCGGATACATGGCCAGTAGTGGTTAGAGGCCTCCTGCTCATTATCCTGCTCAACGGCGACGCTGTTCTTCGATTAACGTCGAGTTCCTGGCGCGAGCGAAATTTTTTCGTCTTATTGCAAATTTGTCGTAAAAGCATGTTGTGCGCCTGTTGGCGTTCCTTGACCTTGGTCGGTTGGTCCTGTTACCCATGACTCCATGAGCACCCCTGAAGAATGCCGTGTAGCCCCAAAAGGGGTTCCAACCATTCCTTCTGTGGATTTTAATAAGTATCGAGTTTCCAAAGCAGTGGAAATCGAAGCAGGAAACTTAAAAACTGTAACAAAATACCTTTTTTTCTGGGGTGTCGGATCTGACTAGTGGTTTAACCTCTTGTACATTGTCTAACAGCGACACTGCTGTCGATGGTTCGAGTCCTGGCGCGAGTGAAATTTTTCTTCGTCTTTTTAATGCAAATTTGTCGCAACAAGCATGTTGTGCCCATATCGGCGTGGCCTGACTTTGGTTGGTTGCTCCTGTAACACGGGAGCAAACTAGCAGAATGCTGTTTAGCTCCAGCAGGGGGTCCAACCACCCTTCTATGGATTTGAATAAATATCGAGTTTCAAAGCAGTGATATCGAAGCAGGAAATTTGAAAACTTCCAAAATGCTTCTTTTTACTGGGGAGGCGGATCGCAATAGTTGTAGAGCCTCCTGTACATTGTCTAACGGCGACGCTGTTGTCGATAGTTCGAGTCCTGGCGCGAGTGAATTTTTTCTTCGTCTTATTATTGCAAATATTGTTGCAAAAGCATGTTGCGCCCATGTCTGCGTAACCCAGGGAGCACCCCAGAAGAATGCCGCGTAGCCCCAGCAGGAGTTCCAACCACCCTTCTATGGAATTTAAATAAGTATCGAGTTTCAAAGCGTGATATCGAAGCAGGAAACTTGAAAACTGTTAAAGAGATACCTTATTTTTTTTTGTGGTGTCGGAATCGGACTAGTGGTGGAACTTCCTGTACATTGTCTAACGGCTGACTGCTGTTGTTGACGGTCGAGTCCTGGCGCGAGGGGAAATTTTTCATCGCTTATTATTGCAAATTAGCGGCAACAAGCATCTTTGGCCATTCATCGTGGCTTGACTTTGGTTGGTTGCTCCTGGTAACCCAGGAGCAACCCATCAAAATGCCGTGTAGCCCAGCAGAAGTTCTATATCTAAACTATATATCTGTACCTCTTATTCCAGACCATAGTCTCACTACTATACATTAGCACAGGTAATAGCATACCGTCATATAAGACCCTAGCACACTCAAGACTTATTCCCTTTGCATCCAATAAGGATTTAATTGCACCAGCCATCTTCCTTCCATTCACAACTTTCATACTACATTCTGCATCATCCGTTCCATTTTTCATCCACCATATTATCCTAAATATTTGAACTCAGACATTTGTTCCAGCTGCTCACCATCGAACATAACTTTACACAGAGAACTATCCTCACTCATATAACCTACTCTATTCTACGTTACTTTCATGCCCTCTTTTAAAACCGTGATAAATCTCCCTCTACTAATTCCTCAAAGCTATTTTTCATATTTCGCCACACTTAACTAAATTCATCCGCATATAATAGGTTAGGCACCCTCCACTCTTTCATTCTCCATTACTCTAACGCCATCCCTTGCTACACCCCCACCACTTATTCTTTCATAACCCAATCCAATAATATTATATTTATATATATATATATATATATATATAAATTATATAATATATATATTATATATATAATATATATATAATATATAATATATATATATATTTATAATATATATATATTTA
The DNA here is from genome assembly GCA_015478945.1 of Trachelipus rathkii. Classification (NCBI taxonomy): domain Eukaryota; kingdom Metazoa; phylum Arthropoda; class Malacostraca; order Isopoda; family Trachelipodidae; genus Trachelipus; species Trachelipus rathkii. The sequence goes on along the minus strand of JABUQX010135135.1, from coordinate 4,893 downwards.
TATATTAATATATATATATATATATATATTATTTTCCAATTGAATCATTCAAGCCTTTTGATATATTTCTTTTACAACCAAAAAGAAAAATAATAATTAATTTTTCCTCCCGGCTCCGGCTCCAACTCCAACTATAGTTTCTGCACTGTTTGAAAATTGTGCCAAGTACTTTCCTGGCCAATAAATTTTTCACGTACAAAAATATTTTTTGAAAAAATTTATGCCCAGAATCCAGTTCCGTTTCATACTCCGGCTGTGGCTCCAGATCCGGCGCTGGATCCGACTAAGGTTTCTGCACTATTTGAAAATTGTTAGCACGTCTTCTGGCAATAAACTTTTCACCAAAAAAAATATTTATAGAAACAAAATTATACCCAGAATCCGGCTCCGTTTCCGACTCCGGATCCGGATCCAACTAAGGTTTCTGCACTATTTGAGCATTGTTCAGCACGTCTTCCGGCAATAAATTTTTCATCTAAAAAAATATTTCTTGGAAAAATTTATAAACAGGATCCGGTTCTAACTCCGGCTCCGGTTCCGACTCCGGATCCGGATCCGACTAAGGTTTTTGAACTATTTGAAAAATTAGTCCAGCAAGTCTTCCCGGCAATACATTTTTCAAACTAAAAAATATTCTTGAAAAATATTTATAAGCAAGATCCGGCTCCGGATCCGGATCCAACTCCGGATCCTGCTCCTGATCCATCAAAGGTTCCTGCATTATTTGAAAATTGTTCAGCACATCTTCTTTCAATAAATTTTTCACCTAAAAAAATATTTAAAAAAAATTCATACCCAGGACCCGGCTCCGGGTTCGGCTACGGATCCGGCTCCGGATTAGACTAAGGTTTCTGTACTAATTGAAATATGTTCAACACGTCTTCTGGCAATACATTTTCGCCTAAAAAATATTTTTTTTGAAAAGAATTAATACCCAGGATCCGGCTCCCGCTCCAGCTCCGGCTCCGGCAAGGCTCGAGTTTCGGGTTCGCTTTGGATCTTGACTAAGGTTTCTGCTCTACTTGAAAATTGTTCAGCACTCAGCTTCTATCAATAAATTTTTCCCCCAAAAAAATATTTTTCGAAAAAAATCATACTCCGGCTGCTTCGACCCAGCTCCGACTGCCGATTCCGGATCCGATTAAGGATTCTGCGCTATTTGAAAATTGTTCAGCAAGTCTTCTTGTAATAAATTTTTCATCTAAGAAAATTATCTCTTGAAAAAATTTATACCAAGGATAAGGCTCTGAATCTGGATCCGGATCCGGACCCGACTAAGGTTTCTGCACTATTTGAAATTTGTTCAGTACGTTTTCTGGCATTAAATTTTTCACCTAAAAAATCTCCCTCCGGCTCCGGCTCCGGCTCCAGCTCCGGCTCCTACTCCGGCTCCGACTTCACTTTCGGCTCCGGATCTGACTAAGGTTTCTGAACTATTTGAAATTGTTCATAGTACGTCTTACTGGGCTAATTTCCTAAAATAATTTTTTTTTTAAAATTCATACCCAGGATCCTGCCGCTCCGGCCTCCGGCTCCGACTCCGGCTCCGGATCCGGCTCGGGATCCGATAAGGGTCTCTGAACTATTTTAATTGTTCAGCACGTCTTCTATCAATAAAATTTTCACCTAAAAAAATATTTTTGAAAAAATTATACTCTGGCTCCGACTCCATCTCCGACTCCGGCCCCGGCTCCGGCTCCGACTCCAAATCCGGATCAGATCAAAGGTTCTTGCACTATTTGAAAATTGCTTAGCACGTCTTCTGGCAATAAAATTTGTCTCTAAGAAATTTATTTCTTGAAAAAATTTAATACCCAGGATCCGTCTCCGTCCGTGATCCGGCATCGCCGGACTCCGGATCCGGATCCAATTAAGGTTTCTGCACTATTTGAAAATTGTTTCAGTGCGTCTTTGGCAAAAAATTTTTCACCTAAAAAAATATTTTTTTGAAAAAAAGTCAATACCCAGTTTCCAATTCATACCCAAGCTCCGGCTCCGGCTCCGACTTCACCTTCCGGCTCCGGATCTGACTAAGGTTTTTGCACTATTTGAAAATTGTTTAAGCACGACTCTGCCAATAAATTTTTTCATCTAAAAAAATTTCTTCTGAAAATAAAGAATTACTATTGCACCTGCTCTGACTCTGGCTCCGACTTCGACTCCGGATCCGACTCCGGATCCGGACCGAGCTAGGATCTGCACTATTGAAACCTGTCAGCACGTTCTCTGGCCAACAAAATTTTTATATAAAAAAAAATTTTCTTAAAAAAAAAATTTATACCCAGAATCCGGCTCCCGCTCCGGATTCGGATCCAACTTAAGGTTTCAGCACTATTTGAAATTGTTCAGCCCTTCTTCTGGCAATAAATGTTTTCACCTAAAAAATATTTTTCGAAAAAAAATTCAAACTACGGCAACGGCTCTGACTTCGGCTCCCATTTCGATCCGGCTTCGACTCCGGATCCGGATCCGGACTAAGGATTTCTGCACTATTTGAAAATTGTTCAGTACGTCTTCTGAATTAAATTTTTCACCTAAAAAATATTTTATTGAAAAATTAAATTCCCAGCTCCGGCTCCGGCTCCGGCTCCGGCTCCGGCTGCCGGCTCTGGCTTCCGGCTCCGCACTTCAACTCGGCTTCGGATCTGACTAGGTTCTGTTACTATTTGAAAATTGTTCAGTACGTTCTTCTGGCATTAAATTTTTCACCTTAAAAATATATTTTTAGAAAAAAAATCATACCCAGAAGCTCCCGGCTCCGGCTCCGGCTCCGGCTCCGGCCCCTGTCGGCTCCAGCTCCAACTTCGGCTTCAGCTCCGGATCCGAATAAGGTTTCTGCACTATTTGAAAATTGTTCAGCAGATCTTCTTAAAAAATATTCTTCGAAAAAAGACCATACTCCGGCTCCGGCTCCGGCTCCGGCTCCGGCTCCGACTTTGACTCCGGGTCTGACTTCGGATCCGGATCCAGATCCGACTAAGGATTCTGTACTATTTGAAAATTGTTCAGCACTTCTGCCAATAAATTTTTCATCTAAAAAAAATTATTTCATGAAAAAAATATACCCAGGCTCCGGCTCCGGCTCCGGATCCGGATCCGGATCCGACTCAGGCTCCATTTATTTGACTGAGTAAAATCCGAAGAATGAGCTAGAGGTTGAGAATATGAAAAAAAATAGATTTTCTATAATTATAAATAAAACATTTTTTTGATCCTAAACCTGGAATTGCAATTTTGACTGGAATTGAAATTTTTTAGTTCGACACCTCTCTAAATAAATTTCTGTATCTAAAAAAACTATTTAAAATTTTTAAAAAATAATTACACCATGATGTTCAGTAGAATTTTTCTACTAATTTAGATAATTAAAAAAAAAAATGTGAAAATTTTGATTTTGCTTTCAAAAAGTAGGGGTCTAGTTATGAAGTCTCCCCTTAAAATAAAAATAAATACAGAGACAAGAAATGGGTTTTTAAGGGGACGTTTTCGTCCTTATAGCCCATGAAGTATTATACGGTTTCATATACAAATTTATATTTAATAGAGAAATCGCAAATTAAAATAGTTTATATGAAATAATCTTAATGCTAATAAACTAGATAATAATAATAAAATCAATATTAGTAATACATAAAGAAAATTATAATAAAATAATAATAAATTAATAATTAATAATAATACTAATATAATAATAATAATTAATAATAATAATACATAATAATAATACTAGTCAGATTAATAATAATAATAATATAATACATAAATAATAATAATAATAATAAATAATCAATAATAATAATGATAATAATAATCAACTTTATATTAAATATAAAAATAAAATAGTCAATAAATAGTATTAAGAATTAACCATATAATAATAATAATAATAATAATAATAATAATAATAATAATAATAATAATAATAATTAAATAATAATAATAATAATAATAATAATAATAATAATAATAATAATAATTAATAATAAAATTAATAAAATTAATAATAATAACTGATAATGAATAATACATAATACCAAATAATAATTAATATAGTAAAATCACACTCAATACCATAATAATAATAATAATAATAATAATAATAATAATAATAATAATAATAATAATAATAATAATAATAATAATAATAATAATAATAATAATAATAATAAATAATAACAAAATATAAAAATAATAATTAAATATTATAATTAATAATTATAATAATAATCATTAGTAATACAAGAATAATTTTGCTCATAATAATTAATAACATGAAAATATTAATTAAATGAATAATAATAATAATAATAATAATAATTTAAAAGGAGAAAAACATTTAAAACAATTGAAAAGCAATTCATACGAAAAAAAAAATTACGAAAACTAATAAATTATATATATATATATATATATATATATATATTATATAATGTTATATTATATATATATATATAAATATATATATACTATATATAATATATAATATATAATTACTATATATTATTATATATGTATATAATATATATAATTATATATATATATAATATATATATATATATATATATATATATAATATATATATATATATATATATATAATATATATATATATATATATATAATATATATATATAGTATATATATATATACTAATATATATAATATTATATATATAATAATATATTTATATAGATTTATATATATATATATAGTATAAATATCATATATAATATATATACTATATATATATATATATATATATATATATATATATAATATATATATATATATATATAATGTTTGAGGAAAATTATTATTTATTGTTTTCAAATGAAAAGGGTAACGAGATTTATTACTTTTCTCCCAATATTACTTCGTCCAATGAATCTCTCCC
>JABUQX010135134.1:35000-54889 GCA_015478945.1 Trachelipus rathkii | reverse complement strand
CCTTAAGGCAAATTCTCTCATCTAAAAAACTAAGAAAAAATGTCTGTTCTTATTTTTCTCTACTAAACGTTTTATATGGCACAAAGTTATCCTCTATATACTCGGAAAAAATAACAAACTACTCTACTAATACTATATATATAAGTATTTACAAAATCTGAGGGTACCTCTTTATCGAATACTTTTCTACAGCAGACGTATGCTCGCATATCTATAGCCATATAACCGTCAACGAATTTAGCTACACAAACTATCTAACACGCAGTAATGATAAACGAGTTATAGTAGGCCTCAATTTTTACAACACAGATGATTTGAATACAAGCACTATTATTAGCTAACTCACAAATAAATACGTTATCAACAAGATTAGTAAAAACATGGTTCTTCCAGACAGAATGATCGCCTCCGCACCCTCAAATACCTTCTAGTTACCGTCCTAACTACTGACGCGCACCTTAATCCTAATTACCCGGATAGTTTGTCTTGAACAACAATCCTTCTCCCCTAACAAACCCCTACCCAAAAATATTAGGACCTACTACGACACACACATGACGTTCCGCCCCCACACGAACCAAATCACTTCAATCAAACCCAACGCAAACTGAAGACCCCCTCCGAAACCTAACCCAACACAAGTTCAGGGACAGGAGACTACGCCTTACCACTACTTAAAAATCTACTCCTTAGAAACAAATATAAACACGCATTCCAGCTATGTTCCCGTATAACTGTCAAAATTCAAAACTCAAGAATTACAAAATTACACAATGATACCCACCCTAGAATTATGCACAGGATGCAACTAAACTACCCATCCAACCTTTACAGACGAGACTTACATCCTTCCTATCCCACACCTGCGAAAGATGGTAGGGAACAGCAGTTCTACCCAGAAACTCTAAATTCCAACCCCACCCATGTCAACCAAATCTTTCAACCTCCCCCCCTCCCGACACAGATTAAAATCTACGACCCCCTCCGCTAAATTCTACAATGAACATTTCCAATATTACCCCCGACCCTCCAATAGGTCATTTCTTACACATACCACAACACAATCTCGACTAAATGCTACCTACAAATCGCCAATAATAATTTATTAAGAGTCGTACCCCTCCCCAAAATTTCCCCAATAGAAGAAACACTGTCCAGAAGAGGCCAAATTGACCTCGAACGGAAGCCATGTCAAGGTCACCACTCCAAAACTCATACAATATAGAATATAGATTCAAACTTGAGACAATGTCACCTCCCACCGCACCAGATGTCACATTCAACCAGACACAATAAGCACCTCCTCTTGGGCCTATCCAGCCTCGACGATCCCAGCGCCAAAACTTCTCTATAGTCTCCCTCCTCGACCTGTGGAACAGCCCAAGAGCGGTGGCCGGCTTAGAAGCAGTGTGGCCCTCCAGTTGAGGTGGGCCAGGGCAGAAGTTATATAAGCATGTATATATATATATATATTAAATATATATATATATATATATATATAATATAATAAAAATAGTATATATATATAAAGTATAAATATAAGTATAAATATATAATATATAAATATATATATATATATATATATATATATATATAAAATCATAAGTAAATATTAAATTATATATATATAAATTATATTATATTATATATAAAATATATAATATAATATATTAACTATATATTATATAATATAATATATAAAAAACAATAATATATATATATATATATATATATATCATATATATATATATATATGTGTACGTTGCTGCCGCGTTCTTAGTCCACCTATGCTGCCGCTCGATTCCTGCGCCCTAGACCTTTGTCACTAGTTGCGCAGCGGTAAGAGGGCTCCTGGTAAGGGCACAGCCCAAAGTATTGTGTCCCTTAGGTAACTGCTTTTGTTGAAATTAATTACATCGATAAAATGCTAATATTTTAATTTATATATAAAAGTTTGTCAATTACTATGATGATGTAAAATTAACATTGACTATGCTCGATACGCTTGACAAAAGTGAATAGGTTACGTTTGTAGGATGTGTTATGTTAGTTACTTTATACTGTTGTTAAGTCTGAACTTTGTTTAAGTTAAACAGTTCTATCGGCTTAAGGTGTTTGATGTTGGTCGTCTGCGATTTATATTTTTAAGTTCAGATGAGCTAGATTATGCTTAATTAATGTGAAAACTTGTTACGTGAGCAGTATATTTATCGTTGACTCAGTATGAATAATTAGATCGATGAAATGCAAATCCTAACTCATAAAAATTGTTGATCTCAATAAATTAAAATTGATTAGTTATTTAGCCCTAGATAAGTCATCATGGTAGTTTTTTGTAATGCTTGGTTTAGTACTTTACTGTTGTTAAGGGTGAAACTTTGTTAACGTGTAACGAGTTGTCTTGCTTAAGGGTGTTAGGTTTGCTCATTGTACGATTATATTCTTCCCGTCAGCGGCGATCTAATGCTAGCTTTAAGTGAATGTGAAAAACCTTGTGTACGTTAGCATATATTGTTGGTCAAGTGCATGAAAAGAATCTTGATTTTTGTTATGTTATCGCAAAATGATACTCGAAATGTGACATGAAACAATAGATCAATAGATCATTAGATCATAGGATAGTGGAAGGAGGGGCGGAGGGGAGGTGAGGGGGAAGGTTGGTTTGATTTACTGATTTACGGATTTACTGTTTTAAGGGGTGTAATAAATGCTAACGAATTTAAGTTATCAAACAACAAAAGAAAGAATAACAATTGGTACCAAAATAATATTTTAAAAAAATAAATTAAAATAATATATGTTTTGTGTTGTTATACCAAAATTTGCTTAACATATGGTTTGATTCTATAGTCAATAGATCAATAGATTCAGGGGTGGGAGTGTTTTGGATGGGTGGGGTGGTTTGATTTACTGATTACTGATTTCAGCTGCTTTAGGGTATGTAAAAATGCAAATTTTTTGCGTTATAAACATGAAAAGCATAAACATTTTAGTAAAAATTCTATTTTTAAACATAAAAAAGATAAAAAATTTGAAAAAAGAAATATTTTTTTTAAAAAATAATTAATATTTAAAATAGAACCTTGAGTGCACGACTCAAGCATATCCCGGCTCTTCCTCCCGTCATTTATCCTTCTTCTCGTTTCTCCAAGATTTTCATTCCTTTATGTCAGATTTCAAAATGTTCAGGTGCTCAGCCCAAAACCTTGTGAGCGTAGCACACGTAACTTGCTCGTGACGAAGTTAACCTTATAAGAAAGTGTAACCTGATTCATCCTTCTATATCACACATTTCCAAGGATTTAGGCATTCACCCCCGCCACCTCCTAAATGGCGTAAGGCGTCATTTACCTCGGCTACCACCGAGTATAGCCTTATAGAAGGGTGTATCGAAGTTTCCATCCTTCTATGATCATTTTAAAGTATTGGGGCTTCAAGCCCCCATCACCATTATGAAGCATAGCGGTCACTGACTGCCAGTGTACCGAGGATCTTATAGAAGGTGTGGCCAATTTCAGTCAATTCTACTGGGTCATTTCTACGTGGATTTGACAGCATCCCCCTCTAGGGGTGCACGTCCATTTAAGCCTCGCTGCAGCCGAGACACCTACAGAAGGGTGTATACGCCAAGTTGTCGCTCTATCGGTCAATAACAATTTGGGGTCCGACCCGCTATGCGGAAATGCACGTCATGTAACCTCGTCTACGACGAGTTACCTTATAGAGAAAGGTTACCCCACGTTTTCGGGCCTCCTACGTCATATCCAAGGCCTTGGGCCAGCAACCTCCTACGGGGGCTGACCCTCGGCATCTAACCTGCATCGAACGACGAGGTTACGTCAAACACCCGATGGGGGTGTCAAGTTGAGAGAGGAATACCATGAAGCAAACCTACCGGTGTGGCGGTGCAGTACGGTGCGGTGCCGTTGCGTGCGAGACTGCTACTGCGGGGCGGTGGGCAACGAACTTTTCGACAACAATTATCATACAAATTAACAAACTAATAAAAAAAAAATAAAAAAAGTTAAAAAAAAATACCATAGGTAAATTATACCTAAAAATATTTCGATCAACCTATTTGGGTCGTGTTAGGTGCATGCCTCGCTGAGTAAAAATCGTGACATTTGACTCAAATCGATTCCCTACGGATCGATTTTTCGGCGCAGCGCTCAGTAAGATTACATTTCACTGTAAAATGCATTCGGCAATCCTACTACTTAATATATATATATATATATAATATATATAAATAATATAAATATAAATATATCATCTAATTTATATATGGCTAGGAAATAGAGGTATAAAAATATATATATATATATATATATATATATATATAATATATATATATATAATATATATATAATACAATATATCTATATATATATATAAATATATAATATATATATATATAAAATATGAAAGATATATATATAAATATATATATAATATTAACATATATAAATATATATATATATAATAATATATATATATAATACTAAATATATAATATATATATAATATATATATATAAATATGATATATTATATCTTAAATAATATATATATAATATATATATTATATATAAATATATATGATGTTGTGTATGTGTAGTGGGTGTATGTGTGGTTTCCAATTAGTTGTAGTGAATGTGATCGTTGCTGCATCAATGCACATGAAGCCATATAGGTTCAACATTTGTCAAACTAAATGATTTACCTATATTTAAATTACAATAAGAACAAAGATAATTATTAAAAGATTACTTCTCATGCTTTCGATAAAAATAATTTATAAATAGAAAAGAGAAATATTCGGGGAAGGTGGACAGGTGTGTAAAGAAATTTGGGGAAAGGCCGAGTCAAGTGGTTGAAGAGTAAACTAAATAATTACACTCAAGACCGCTAACGCACGGTCTCCCGAAGTGATATTTCCCTATTTCAATAAGACGCCAAAAACTAGTCAGCAACAAAATGCACAACAAAAATTAATTACTTTTAAAACTTCTTTCTTCCTAAAAAGCGTATTTTTATTTAAACTTCGTTTTATACAGTACATTTTCTAATTTACACTATTAACGTGTGGCCGTAAGTAACTTTTACTTATATATATATATATATATATAGTAATAAATAAATATAATAGAGATATATAATACTACGTATAATATATATATAGAAATAATATAATATATATATTATATATCATAATTATATATATATATAATGATTTATATATAATTATAATATATATATTATATAATATATATATATATATCTAATATATGATATATAAATATATATATATATATTATATATATATATTATACTATATATATATATATATATTAATACATATATTATTTGTACCATTTATTGAGTCTATATATTACCAATAACTATATTATGTTGTACCTAATATATCTTTATATATATATATCAGAAAATGTGTTAATATTTACTTAATGGCCAGGTTGGGGATTTTTGAATTTTTTTGAGAAAAAAATCAATTTGTTGTTTGGATTTTTTGAGAATCGTGAGTCACGCGAAATATAATTGTAAACAAACTTTTTTTTTAAGTTCGATTAAGTATTTTTTTAACCCTAGGCCCTATATTTGAGTTCAAAATCTTAAAAATAGGGCTTATAGTCTATGACACTGGCCTTACCTACAAGAATTTTTTTAATTTGTAATAATGATAATATATTGTTCAATCAGAAATAAAAGAAACATGTTTTGAAACATATCTTTTGATAACATTTTTTATAGTGTGAATTGAAACAGAGAGACTTGCTATGATATATTATCTAATTTTATTTCTATTGAAATTTGGGAAAATTGTATAGCAATAAGATTAAATGAATATTTAAAACCCAAGCAGAAAAAACAAAAATCAGATTTATATAAAAAATCAAGTGGAAAAAATCAGTTGAAAACACCAACATTGAATTTGCCGTGCCATCTCCTGCCTTAGCATCATTTACGACATAGTGTATTTACATTAATCTCGAAATAAACGCATCACCCACAGCCATACTACCTAACATAGCCAACACATACAACAGAAACTTCTATTTACATACAAATCACGCCTCCATGCTTCAGGCATTGGAAAAGAGCACTGCATTAGTGCGAACTTAACCCACGGTGGCAAGCATTTCGACTGCGTTTCGCTTGAAGTCAGGGCTGCTATCGGGCCTGCAATATCATTGCACTTAAAGCCGCGCCAAATATCATTACAAATTACTTTCGCCTGACAATTTCCGCATTCCTCGGAATTGAAAGGTTTAAAAAATGGCAAGAAGGAACAGATATATATATCTATATATAAAATATATATATATATAATATATATATAATATATAATAAAATTATATATAATAATATAAAATATATAATTTAATTATTATATATATATATAATATTTATATAAAATAGTAAATGTAGGGAATGAGAATTTTCATGTTCAATCTTGTCTGCCAAGAAGTAGGAAACTTGAATTTGGATGCACTCGTGTCATTCGTTAATGGACATGCTTAGTTGAAGTACAAGAAGGTGAAATTGTGTGCTCTGGTTTTATAACACATCATAGTGTGTTGTAATTTCAAAAATGAAAGAGACCGTTCGTCAGTCCAAATCCAACAGACCTTTTGTTTTTTTTTTTTTTTGGCTAAATATGCGTGAGTTCACTGTAAAAAATGACCGGTGGTCTATAACATCCACAGTTAAGAAAACATAATACATTATTGGATGTCTACTGGATGGAGCACCAGGACAAAGATTGGCTCTCCAAAATTTTGCCACAACGGTTACACCACTTTAATAAGAGGACGGAAATGGAGAAAATCACGAAGGCCATTTGCTGTACCTATGTTCGCGCCGAGCCTACTAGTCCACTTGATGACTGGCTTTTCTGCCTTGCATATAGGTACAAGAAATTTTTCAACACAAACAAAATCAAGTATATAGTTTATCCCTCTTCCATCGCAATTCGGTCATTAACTACATGGACCTGAACTTTCAGTGCCTAAGCCACCAATTGGAAGAATTGGAAGAATTCGATATCCTTGAAGTGGAAACGGTTGAAAGAAATAATGAAGCATCAACATCATTTGACCGTTCTTTTGTCCTTTCACGAGAGGAAACAACAACAATCTCAATTCAACAACAAGAGAGCTCGACCAGCTAGTAGGCAGATTAGATTCTCAGCAAGCAGGAATACTGAGTTCATGGGATCTGGTGTAGCCATGGAATTGTTGTCAACATACCCACCAGAATTTCTCTTTCCGTATATGTACAGAAACATCAAATTTTTCAAAAATCTTCACCATGCAAGCGATCCGGTATAGTGAACAAATATGACGGTTTGATGGCTGAACGCTTGGTTTCAATCATGTCACAGAGGAAATGGAGACTTTTTATAGACTTTTCAAAGACAAGTCTGAAAAGCAGTATTGCTTTACAATGGTAATGCCAAGCCTTCATCTACCAGAAGCATATGCAGTAAGATATAAAGGATAACATATACAGTATGTTCGTTTAATTAACGCATTACTGGTATAAACGATATGTTGGAAACTGTGCAGATGAGAAATGTAGATATCTAAGATTTCAGGGTGTGATTCACACCAGTACTTGTTTCCTCTTGCCTAGGTAGAACAGTAGAAGGCAACAGAACAAGCACATATACAAAAGTGTGGCAAAAAGAAGTAACTACGTTCCATTATTGAAAAATGTTAATAGAGTAGAAGATGAGACAGAGTTCTTCCCCCATTACATAAAACAGGCTCACTGAAAACTTTGTGAAGGAATGGATAAAATATTAGATGGCTTTGCACAAAAGTATCTCAGAACGTCCAGTTCCCTGAATTTAGGTGATGCAAATTGAAAGAAGGAATAGTTCGTGGTCCACAGATTAGAAAACTCTTAACCAAAAGGATAACACTTTTTGAAAAGAACCTATCGCTGATGGCAATTGTAAATCAAGTGTTCGAAATTTCTAGGTAACACAAAGCGGTATTCCGAAGAAAGTTGGTGTAAGAAAACTCCTGAACCATCTATTAGTAGCTTGGGGCCCGGATGTCATTTAAAATTTCAACTTCATGATCCATTGTATTGTCTTCGCCATACTTGATGATATAATGATCGAACAAGAAAGAAAGGATTCCATTCAAGACATCATGTCCAATGGAACATCGATACGAAAGGAAGAGTACATCCTAAATGAACGTGGGACTACTGCTCGTGCTTGTAAGACGAAAATAAAACGCAAGCATAAGAGAAGAAATGAAATTTGATAACTAGTTGCTCAAATCATCTAAGACATCTTGTAAACTCAGTTTTGTTTAATGAAATACATAGTATGTTTCCCTTTCACTAAATTTTGTTAAAGGATTGCATTGGTAATTTTGTTTCACACTTCTTATTTAAAAAATGTGTTTATTAAAATCATATAAATATATTATATAACTATATATAATATATTAATATATATATATATATAAATATATATATAATATATATATATATATTATAATATATAACTATATATATAATATAAATATATAATATAATAATCGGCGCAGGGAGGGCAGGGGGGGCACTTGCCCCCCTAAAATCTGCGAAATATAAACGAACCTTAGATGCTTTCCAGACGACCGTTTAAAGGGTTAATTAGTAGAAAAACTGAAAAAAAGATAACAATCAATCGAAGTCTTGAGGAGTAATTAGCAATATCTAACGTATCATTAAAATCCACAGTTTTCTAGTTTAATGTGTTTTCGTTTCAATTGGCTTGAAGCAACTAGCCTGGTGCATTGTATTCAAGCTAGCTTTCTTCAGAGAGAACTTCTCCCTTGAACCTCTCAGTATTTGAAGCATTTGGCGGCTGTTAAGCTGATAAGATATATAATACTATAATATATATATTATATATAATTATATATATTATTATATAATATATATATATATATAATAATAAATCACTCAACCTTTGCCCCCCTAAGTGAAACCTGCCTACGCCCATATAATATATATTAATATATATATAATTCTATATATATATATATAATTATATAATATATAATAATAATATATATATATATATATAATATATTATAATATAATAATAATATATTATAATATATATATATATATATATATATATAATATATAGTATTTTTTAATACATTTCTTATGTTCCCTGCTATTGAAATTTGAAATGAGCGGATTTTGTTTAATTCGTTATCTGTTTAACTTTCGTTGTCCACAAATTGGTAAACGTGTTACGAATGTTTACTCATTTTCGCGAATCGCGTGATCGATTTAATTAGGAAAATCACTTAACCTTTATTCATTGCAGAGTAGAAAATATATTTTGTTGAGTCCAATAAATTATTAACTTTATTTGTTCATGTCTATTTATGGCATTTCGAAATGTATTATAATTAATATCGGAAACGTCTGCTTAAAGGAATTTGTGTTTTCTTCGCTTGTTTCATATATTATCATTATATATATATAATATAATTATATATATATATTGATAAAAACATTTAGTTAAGATATATTTTATATTTTTTTGTGACGGTACTTGAAAAGAATACACTTGGTAGCAGAGTTATATCAAATATATAATATATATAATAATATAATATATATATAATATAATATATATATATATATAATAATATATATATATATATAATATTTAAATATATATATTATAATATAATATATATATCTATTATATTATACTAACGAAAACACGAAAATACATATTTTACATGAATGTATAAACGTTACCTATTTAGTTGAGAAAATTTTTAGTTATAACTTACTATTTCCAAATACTTAACTCTACTTATATGTCAAATGAGTACTTCTTAGGCCAATCATTAATAATTTAAAATAAATATGGGTTTTAAAAATCAACATCTCAATCTGCTCTCTCCTATTTCAACACTCAAGCAACAATGTATTCAATTATTTTATTAATAACCAAATACCAATTAAAGTTCCCAAAGTTTACCTAAACTTTACCGAATATAAGGAACAGGATTTCAGTCCAAACAGATTTCAAACATACTGCCACAAGCCAATACATTTCGTACATATTTACGGGAAGAGAATGAAATTTTTTTTCATATATTTCGATTATAGGTAGTGACATGAACCTATCCGCTCCTTATATAGTTTGAATTGTAAAAGTAATGAAGTCATTCGTCCGCCCGCTGGTGCAAGGAGTTACCTTCTAGAGATTCAGAGTTAGGAGCAAGAGAATCTAAATAAAATTCATTATTATTATCATGGCTATTTTTATTGTGTTTTTTTTTAATTTATGATGCAAAATAGCTTTTTTTTTTTTTAACTTTATATAAAATTTTAATAATTTAAGTATACTTTTAGCAATTTATATTTGCTAATTAATTTAAAACCTTAAAAAGATATTGGTTGGAGCTACCTAACCCTCGGCCTACCCTGATAAATCGCCTCCTGATTATATAGTATATATATATATTATATATATAATATATAAATATAACATTATGCATTATTTAAATATCTTTTTCTAAGATTTGGAGATAAATCTCCGATAATATATAATATAATAAAATTATAATCCTCCCGGTTGACTCGTCAACTGTTCCAATATACTCGCATCATCCTTTCCCTTTTCTTAAACAATAACCTAAATATTTGAAACCCAGGTACTTTTGGCAGTTGTCTTTTCCATTCAACATGATGCACCTCGCTCTCCTCACACTACTCACCACTCACTTCTCTTATCTACATTACCTTGCAGACCCACTAATTTTACAATACCAGTCCAAACGCTCTCTAGTATCAACCTTAAAAGACTTACTACTTAAAGACGAGAGAGATGAGAGAGAGAGATGAGAGAGAAAAGGCGAGAGAGAGAGAGAAGAGGAAGAGAGAGAGAGAGAGTAGAGAGGACGAGAGAGAAGAGTAGAAGAGAGAATGTTGGTGTGTGACACGAGCGGTTGCATGCTTTATATTCTGAACTTTGAAATTTTAAACTTTTATTAACAGATAATTGCACTGATGAACATGAAGAATTGCATTAGCTTGGTCCATGCAAAGGAGTAGTGTCAAAATAGATTTCGGTAATGATGAAATACTATTGTCAAAGCAGTCATGTTTGATATGTGTGGTAATGTATTTATATTACTTGCCTATTTAAGTATTTCACTGAAGCCATGTCATTAATAGTCATTTTTTCTAGCCGACAGATTAAAGCCCATGCAATATGATTTTCTGTACAGAACTGCATAAATAATACGAAGAAATTTTAATATATTTCAACTGACCATATTTTACCTTGGCAATAAAATGTCATAACGCAACATATTCAAAATTCTTGAGGTGTCAAATGCTATGCAACACGATTCAGAAACGAAGATAAGGCGTATTATTAATATAAAATAATAAATGAATGTAATATGATATAATATATAATATATATTATATTATATATATATATAATAATATATATATATATATATCTATAATATTATATTATATATATATATATATAAATATATATATATATATTGATTATGGATACATCGATAGTTATTTGACTATCGGACGGGATGCTCGGATTCCAAAAAAAGATTCACAGGTACATCTATGATAACCATAAATAGATTTTCTAGTTTGAAAGTAAATTTTTTTTTTTTTTTTTTTTTTTTTTTTTTTTTACCTGTTCTAGGGGCGAAACTTATATATATAATATGTATAAGGTATTACATCTCGGATATGTAGGGGGCGCTGAGGCCGACGGGAATCCCCAGGGGGGTGAGTGTTTCCCCACCCCGTAGGGGAGGGGCGGAGAACCCCCGCGATAACCAAATACCAAAAAGAGTGGGGTTCCGGAGACCCTCCCCGAGTGGGATGAATATAGTCCCTCTATCCCGTATTCCCCGGAAGTGCCGAGGGACTCCGACGTCAATCCAGTCTGTGCGGATACCTGCGGGTATTCGTTAAATTAAAATCAAAACAAAAACAAACTATAGTCTAGAAGTCTATTGTTATTTAACGTAGTATTACGTATAAAAGGTATTGAAATTAGGCTCTCGCGTATAGCATACACTATTAACGAAAATTTTTTTTTTTTTTACTATTTTCCTTACTTAAATTGAAGGAGGGGGACTAACTGTTAACCTGTCTTTCTGCTGAAGCTATTGTAGTTGTAGTTTTTGAGAAATTTGATTTTTTTTTCGTTTTACCCTAAAACGTCTATTTATGTATCATTGAGTCGGCTGCCTGTGAAATTTTTTTTTGATCCGAGATCCCGCCGTTGCGTGTGGGCGTTAAGTAACTTTAACTATATATATTATATATAATATATAATATATAATATGATATAGTATATACCTCTCCCTATAAAAACTATCTATATATGTAGTAGAAATATTTAAATATATATAAGACGTACTTACTTTTTACTTACTTACAGACTGATTACTTACAAATTAATGCTTGCTTACTTTACCGTACTTATCTTACTTACTCTTTACTACACTTAACTTATGGTGGTTCCCCGTTCTCCCCATCGCAGCCGAGTGCGCGAGAAGCGGGCGGCCTCGTGATGATTCGCCACCACTGCAGGCCGGACCAGAAATCTGTTATAGGAAGAGTGTATCAAAGTGCGTCCAGATGTTCCGTTAAGTCAGAAGCATGTATAAAAGAAGTTTTGTATGGTATTTGTTTGGGAGGCGACAATCTTTTGACATTATGGTGGGTTGTTTGGCTGTGAAATTTAATATTTCTATTCCTGAAGGAGGGGATGAATTCAGACCGGATCCGGAGCCGGAGCCGAGCCGGAGCCTGGAGCGAGCCGGGTCCCGGAAGCCGAATGACATAATGCATACTGTGTTTGGCATTGACCAAAAGTTGTTCTGTCCTTGGAAGAATATTCTGGTGAGCGTCCTGAAGGTCACTCTTGTTATTTGTGATCAGAGGAAATTCGTTTTTGGTTATTATTGCGTTAATATTGTTAATTATGGTTAGGTGCTTAATATAAGGGGGGTGTTAGCGGTGGGGGGAGTCTATGGTTGCATTGTTAGAGTAGTTATTTGATAATGTGATAGTGTTGTTGTAAATTGTTTGAGCAGGATTGAACGATTATAATATAGATATATATTTTATATAAATATATATAATTATAATATATATATACTTATATATATAAATATAGTAATATAATATATATTATATATTATATATATATCAATAGTATATAATATAATATAATTATTATATATATAATATATATATATAATATATATTATATATATATAATATTATAATATCATTAGAGTAATAACCTATTTTCACAATTTTTCCGTGCTGATGGTGTGGTTCTATTGCAATAGTAATCATCACACGCTCCTTATGCACATCTTGGTAAATTTGAATCTCCTAATTGACGTTCTGTGATTAAAATCTGTCTACCTACACTACCATTATCTTTTAGTTTCTGAGCTTTTTGTTTCTCATATGGGAACAATCTTTCCATGTTCTTTTTCAATATTGATCTTGCACGTCTCAGGAAACTGTTGATCTTCTCACCCAAAATGCTGAGGTCCTCTAATTAGGAGTTTCAACTTGCGTCACACTGAGTGGTTGGGCTCCCTTCATGCTGATACCTGTGTGAAGGAGGTTGATTATTCATTATTCTTAGCAATCTTGGTAAGTTGATTAGGAAAGCGGCACATATCCCAGATCGTCCTAACCAATTTTTAAAAGCTCTGGACCTTGTTTCCTTCTTCTACTCCTTTTCGATTATAAATCAAACTAAATTCCCACCTATGGTAACTTGAACACTAATCTTGACTTCATAATTATATACATTGTTCTCTCCAGCAGCTCCACCATACCTCAAACGCACTTTGTGGAACTTTAATCGGGCTAATTGGGGGCATTTCGTAGCTTCTTCGTAAGCTATTCCTGGAATGATTCCTGCTTAGACTCTGAGGATGCTTCTATTTCTGCCGAAAAGATAAGGACCGTAATCGCCGATGGGATAAGCAGATTTATTCCATCTTCAACAAAATCTTTTTCTCCTCAAAATCCATGGTTCGGTGGCAATTTATATCGTGCCCTTTAGCAAAGAGATAACGCTTGTCGGGAATTTAAAAACTCTAGTTCTCCTATCACACTTGCAAATTTTCATTCAGCTCGGAATAGTTGCAGGAACAGTGCTAGATGGGCCAAACGTGTTTTCACTAAAAATAAATGAGCTGACCTCCTTAGTTCTCCCAGTAATAAAAATGCCTGGCCTCTTTTCCAAAACGTCTCTAATAACTTCTGTAAACTAACCGCTTTTCCTCCTCTTATTCGCTCTGACAGATCTGAACATTTCTTCTGAATAGGCTAATTACTTTGGCCTCCTTTTCTTTTCTAATTCTACCCAAGACGATTCTGGTATACCTCCTCCTATTCCTTCAACTCTCCGGTGTTCCATGTCTTTGCCAGGTGATTAAACAAAATCAGGTGCGTGGGATCCTGTGATCTATGGACTTCAGAAAGGCATGTGGCTACGATGACATTCCTCTCCGTGTTTTAAGAGAGTGTGCTTCTGAGTTGGCACCTGTTCTTGATCAACCCTACTCTCCATGCCTTATTAAGTTATTACTAATACTTTTTCTCTGTGTCGGAAACATGCATATGTCCTGCCGATCCAGAAAAAGGGACAGCCACTCTGAACCTAATAACCATAGTGTTATAATTCCCATTTGTATTCTGCCTAAATCTATGAAACTCACCTCAACTCTCATTTCCATAGTCATCTAGAGTATCATTCTTTTCTTTCAGATCATTAATTTGCCTCTCTTTGCTCGAGGTCAACTGGTGACATATTTTCCAATCTCACTGATTTATGATATTTTACCCTAAGGAGCCATGGGGAGTAGGGTGGGCGCAAAATATAAGGGGAGGATTTATTTCCTAGTATTTTCCAAGGGAACCCGTAAGAGTTGCCTATTGTCATAAAAATGAGATTGTCAAAGCTTCAGCTCGATCGGATAACGTTAAGACTTGACTCATCAGCCTTAAAGTACTAAAAACAGCAATTTTCTCCAAAAATTGAGATTTTTCCGCTATAAAATTTCCACGGTTTATCCTAGGCTTTTTTTTTTTTTTTTTTTTTTTTTTTTTTTTTTTTTTTTTTTTTTTTTTTTTTTTTTTTTTATTTTTTTTTCCCCGAAAAAAGACGTGAAAATTCGCTTAAATAATTTGCTTTAGTGAATGTTTTTCCACTATTTTAGAGTTATTAATCATCAAAGTGTTCAGGTAAGATACTTTTTAAAAATAGATTTTAAACAAGGTAGGTGAAATGGAAGTAATGAGATAGAGGGGGAGGGGAGAAGAAAGAAAATATTGACATACGAACCATTTATTTATTATAATCAAACCATATTGAATTTAAAACAGTGAACTTAATTATTACCAAAACAATCTTCAGAAATAGCAAGTAGTAACATCAGTATAGGTTTTATGTCTAAATTAAATATTAATTATAAATTAATAATGGCATATAAATTAATAATAATAGGTAGGTAGATTTGTCAGATTGAGTCACTAGAATCAAGTAGGTGGTAGAGGTTTTGAGAGGGTAGATTTCAATGTGTCTGGGAATAATTTTCGACATTCAGCAACTACTTGCAAAACATACTGCTTCTGCTCTTCATTTTGTGTAGTTGGATTGTAATTTGCATAAAATTGACATCCCTCGGCTGTTACTGTTTACGACCCTAAACGTTTGACAATTCCCTATCCTTTCAAGAAATCCAGGTCTTCATTCCAAACATCCGGATCGGAATGTAAGAAATGAGTTGAAATGTTGAACCTTTTGAAGAAGTTGAATGTTAGTGGTGTAATAAAGTAATCGACTTCTTTGTCCAAAAAAGAATGAGCTTCTCTCAAAGCGATTTTGGCTTTAACTATCCTATCGTCTTGTATGTTTTCTTCCTCAAGCTCAATAAGCTTGTAGCAAACCAACAATATCATCTATCACTCTTTCTCAAAAGACAATAGTTTTGCAGCCATGTTTATTTTGAATTGTTTGTCCTCTAAGTTTTTGTCAAAAAAAAAGCAAAAGCAACTTGCTCTGGGTTCAAATACCACAAATGATTTATAAGTTTAGACAATGCCACCTTTGAAATGTCTCCATCAATTTTCCATAATTAATAAGGTTTTCTAAATAACTTCTTGTAATCTTGGTTGGAGCAATGCAGCTTTAAGGAGACTTTCTCTTAAGACCCTCTACTTTTTGCAAGCAAAATCAAAATTTTCACATTTTTTTTTATTATCTAAATTATTAGAAAAATTCCTTCTGAAAATCTTGGTGTAATTATTTTTTTTTAAATACTAAATGTTTTTTTAGATACAGAAATTTATTTATTTATTCAATTCCAGTTAAAATTGCAATTCCAGGTTCAGACTCAAAAAATATTTTATTTATAATTATAGAAAATCTATTTTTTTTTTCATTTTCGCAATCTCCAACCCATTCTTCTGTTTTTACCCAGTCAGACAAATGGAGTTGGAGCCTGAGCCGGGTCCCGGAATAGGAAACGGAGCCGGATCCTGGGTATAAGTTTTTTTCAAGAAATAATTTTTTAGATGAAAAATTTATTACCAGAAGACGTGCTAAACAATTTTCAAATAGTGCAGAAATCTTAGTCGGAGCCGGGTCCTGGGCATGAATTTTTTCAAGAAATATTTTTTTGGGTGAAAAAATTATTGCCAGAAGACGTACTGAACATTTTTCAAATAGTGCAGAAACCTTAGTTGGATCCGGAGCCGGAGCCGTAGCCGAAGTCGGAGCCGGATCCTGGGTATGAATTTTTATCAAGAAATGCTCTTTTAGGTGAAAAATTTATTGCCAGAAGACGTGCTGAACAATGTTCGAATAGAGCATAAACCTTAGTTGGATCCGAGATGAAGCGACGGATCCTGGGTATAATTTTTCATATAAGGCTTTTTAGGTGAAAATTTATTACCAGAAGACGTTCTGAACAATTTTCAAATAGGGCAGAAACCTTAGCCGGATCCGGCTCCGGATCCAGAGCCGCAGCTGGAGTGTGAAACGGAGCTGGATCTGTGCATAAATTCTTTTAAAAAAAAAAAAAAATTTTGTACGTGAAAAATTTATTGCCAGAAAAAACTGAACAATTTTAAAGCAATGCTGAAACCATAGTCGGAGCAGGAGCAGAGAGCCAGGACAATAATAATTATTTTGCTGGGTTGTAAAAATTTAATGGAATGGAATTGATAAAGAATGAAAGAATATATATATATATATATATATATATATATATATATATATATATATATATATATATATATATATATATATATATATATATATATATATATATATATAATAAGAATACATATATATATATATATATATATATATATATATATATATATATATATATCAAAGATGGGCGCGCAAATTTTAAACTTTAGAGAAAAGTGGGAGAAAACTTGGTCCACCAACAAAGCGCACAATTTTCAAAAAAATTTGTCACGCGCAAAGCGCTTACATAATCACAAATCAAATTTTTTTAAAGAACAAATTTAGCCCAAAAAAAATAAAAAAAATAAAGCGCAAATATTTAAAGATGAATTATTTTTAAATTTTAATTGAAAGATGCAAATATATATAACAAAAAATGAGAAAGATTTTAATCTTATTCAATTATCTGTGATCTCTTCCTCCTCGCTCTCCTCTTGCATTCTGAATAGGGTCATATTCCCTTTAATAAAGATAAATTTTTCAAAATTGATGGATGCCATGGTTGCCCTCTTGGCTCTTAGAATGTCGGAGCCTTTACTAAACAACCTCTCCACGGCCGCTAAGATGGCTAATGGGGTATTATACTTAATAAACAAGTCCACTCAGACCTCCTGGTATTCACACGGAAACAGGTTCCTAGTGAGAAGGGTACTGTGGTGAACATTTACTGCAGCCCAGCTATCCAAGATTTGTCCCAACTTCTCCTCCAGAGGTGTCTGCTGGATATATGGGCCCTTCAGTTTCTGAAATATTTAGAAATGGTATCAAGAACTCAAATCTTTTTTAAGTTTCATTTGAACATTATGTCAGTGTATTGTGAATATATATATATATAAATTGTATATATATATATATATATATATATATATATATATATATATATATATATATATATATATATATATATATATATAAATATATATAACTGTATATATATCTTTTTTCTTTTATTTTTATATATATATATATATATATATATATATATATATATATATATATATATATATATATATATATATATATATATATATAACATACTCATATATATATATATATATATATATATGTATATTTAATATATATATATATATATATATATATATATATATATATATATCTACTATCTACTATATATATATATATATATATATATATATATATATAATACAGAGAGATTGAAGTTTGTTCCAAATTATAAAAATAACTCACCATAAATGGGTCACTTTCAGACTCAGTCCCATCACCTTCAGTGCCTTAATGTGGACGAGTAAGATTCGATGCAATATTACACTTTATTTCCTCCAGTATCCTGGTCTTGGCAGCTTGGTACTTCACCTCATTTAACCTACGTACCACTCCGAGTTTGAAGTGAAGATGCATTGCTGTTGCCATTAGCAAATCAAAATCATCAAAAAGACTGCTAAACCTCGGTTCAAAGCCCTTTTCTTTCCCTTTGTTTGCCTTTGGTTGCTTTAGCAAGTAGTTGACTAAGTTTTTGGCATAGTTAAATTTTTCCACCTCTCATTGCATTTTCCCGATCTTGTCCTTGAGGAGTAAGAAATTAGGCAATAGGACTCCCGCGTACGCATTCTTCTCTTCCTGCCTAACAGCAATAGGCGTTATTATTTCGATGTACTCCGCAATTACCTCCTTATCACTTTTATTAAGTACTGTAAGACAAGGCTTCTGGTCCATACAAATGTTGTTGATATGTGTCATGCGACCATCAAGGTTCTTAAGCAGATCTTTAATAGAATCGAATATAGAGTTCCAGCGAGTAACACTTGGTGTTTTAAGCTTTGTTCCCAACTCTTTCTTAATTCTAACAGCAGTTGTAGTTTTCCTGTTTTGGGCATTCCACAATTCCTGTGCTTTGGTAAGTGTCTTATTAAATCGATCCTTGACACTAGAGGACCAGCGAGGAACATTTGAAACATCCTTAGTAGCCAAGATGTTTAATATGTAGGAAATGCAACTGCGATGTTTAATTAGGCTAAGTGCATAATGTTCTTCAAGCAGATTTTCTAGCTGGAGAGGTTTTGTCTGCAGAACCTCTGTGTCACTAATTTGCTCCATCTCTTCACGCTTAACCACTATCTCTGCAATCGGTGCCTGTTCTTCTTCCTCTTCGTCACCCGTTTCTGTATGAGCATCCACCCGAAAGACTGCACAGAAATTAGCACCGTTATCTGTTGTAATGCAGACAACCTGAATATATTTTTTTTAATTTAGTTGTTTCCTTATTAATTTGGAGTTATAATTTTTTCAGCATTACGTTATTATTTCATATTGATTTTTACTGACCTTATGCTTAATGCCAAATTGTTGATGAATATCTGTAATATTGTTGGCTAGGACTGTGCTGGTCTGAGAAACAGATAACTCTCTACAATCAATTAAAGACCTTCTCTCTCTCTCTCTCTCTCTCTCTCTCTCTCTCTCTCTCTCTCTCTCTCTCTCTCTCTCTCTCTCTCTCTCTCTCTCTCTCTCTCTCTCTCTCTCTCTCTTCTCTCTCTCTCTCTCCTTCTAAATTATTCAGATTAATCCAGTAAACC
>JABUQX010135134.1:2500-25000 GCA_015478945.1 Trachelipus rathkii | reverse complement strand
GGGCCAATATGCCTATATATATATATATATATATATATATATATATATATATATATATATATATATATATATATATATATATATATATATATATATATATATAAAAATATATATACCACTATATATATATATATAATGACATACTTTATATTCGTAAATGGAAATTTTTTAGAATACATATATAAGACATAATAATATCCAATACGTAGGAAAATGTTAAAAAAAAAAAATAAAAAAAAAATAATTTGCAAGTTGAAAATGCCAAAAGTACTTGCAAGTACTTTGCGAATTTTCAAGTACAAAATGTGCAAGTACAAGTACACTGGGTTTTAGATACTGTAAGTACAAGTACAAATACATAAGTACTAGTACTTGTACTTCAACCCAAGCCTGATAAATATATACTTCATATTGACCTTTATTGTATCTATACAGTTGATTCAGGCCTCTACTATAATTTTATTTTAAATTTTTTACAGTTTATGCTATGTCCACTTAAAAATAGGCTGCAGTTTTATTTTTTAATTTATGATAGAGATAGAAATTAAAAAAATGGACATTTTTGTTCAAAATCTTCTTATAAACAATGGACTCGAAATGTATGTTGAAAAATTTAAAGGTTTGTATTATGCTTAAGATCAAAATAACTATGTTATCTCTATAATTATATATATATATATATATATATATATATATATATATATATATATATATATATATATATATATATATATATATATATATATATATATATATATATATATATATAAAATATATATATATATATATATATATATATATATATATGTATTTCTATTTCCTGTTGTTCATATTTTCTGAAAAATTTTCTAAGTTCAAAAAGTTTTTAGAAAAAGATTAATTTAAGTTAAATTTTTCTCAGAAAATGAAAACAAAATCACAAATTGACATAAAATGGAGAAAAAACTTAAGCAAACGCACCTGACAGAATCTAAGTAAATTTTGTAGTGTACTGAGTTACGAAATTTTAATATTGGAAAATTACAGAATGCATATATATAAATATAGTTAGTTGGTTAAAACAGAATAATTATTGTTTGAATCAGTATGTTAAATTTATAGTGTTATACTCTATATATATATATATATATACTTTATATATATATATCTATATCTCTATATATATATATATATATTGATTATTATGTTCATGATGTTCCAGTATGACTTAATATGGTGATAGTGGTAAAAAACAATATTAGGAGGTTGTCTGTGCATCCCTCTGGCCCTAGCACTGTTATACAAATTTTTTAACCTTCTGTTCCCTCATTATCTATTCCATGGCACTTACACACTACACTCTTCACTTCACCAATACTACTAGCACCCACACTTCCTGTCCACCTAATGACTTTATTCATCATCACTATACCTCTCATCTTCACTCAATAAATATTCTCTCATAACATTACTTTTAATCATACTTCACTTAACATACTTCTTTAATCTCATCCTCATCTATTTCACTATCACTAGTCGAAGGCAAATATTCAAACACCCTTTCTCGCCACTCACCATATCTCTCACCTTTTCTACATTTCTTAAACTCTTCCACATCAAACACCACTTCATCATTCATCTTTTTTTACTCCTCCTTCAACTCCCCTGAATCTTTTACCCCCCTATCAACATTACCCTTCACATCTACATTTCTCTTAACCTCAACACAGTCTCTCACTATACTTCATCTCATCCTTTCTACCACTATTTGGAATCTGCATAAAAAACTGAATAAAAAACAATAAAAAAAATCAGAAGAAACATTTATTTATTTTTTTTTTTTTGTAACGGTAACCACCATACAAAATGGGATGCCAATAAATACTTCCTGCCGTCGTAACACAAAAACAGTCGATGCCAGAGAAAAACTAAAAACATATTTGGAATCTACATAAAAAACGGAATAAAAAACAAAAGAAAAATCAGATATTTTTATTATTATTATTATTATTATTATTATTTATTATTATTATTATTATTATTATTATTATTATTATTATTATTATTATTATTATTATTATTATTATTATTATTATTATTATTATTATTAATATTATTATTATTATTATTATTATTATTATTATTATTATTTTTATTATTATGAGCTGATATTAGGGCTCAGCCCTTACCCCCCCTGTTTATAGCCTTGTATATATATATATATATATATATATATATATATATATATATATATATATATATATATATATATATATATATATATATATATATATATATATATATATATATATATATATATATATATATTGAGAGAGAGAGAAAGAAATTTAAGAAATATACTTTTTCAATTAATCGTCATCGTCATCGTCATCGTCTTCAAACTCGACTTCATCATTCATCTTTTTTTACTCCTCCTTCAACTCCCCTGAATCTTTTACCCCCCTATCAACATTACCCTTCACATCTACATTTCTCTTAACCTCAACACAGTCTCTCACTATACTTCATCTCATCCTTTCTACCACTACCGCTACTACCACTACTACTGTCACCACTCCCACTATTACTACTACTATCATCATTCTTCTTCAACTTCTTTTCCATTTTTTCCACTTTTGTTTCTAACACATAACATGAACTCTCCTTTCTTCTATTTTCATTCTTACTCTCTGTTGTGTCTTCTTCATATGCTCTACTCATATCACATATCTCCTAAATCGCCTTCATTATTTCCTCATTCTCTTCTCTATTACTCTTTACTTCTATTGCTACATTATCTACATTACTACCTCTATCTATTCTACGAACTTGACAACCACCATAATTACTATACCCATATCCACCTAAATTTATCCTTCTGCTCATAGTTGGCCTCTTTTCTAACACCATATTTACATGTCTTTGATCAGCCATATATGAATTACAATACTTCACATAAGTGATACTCCTAACCAAATATATCACACCTCTTTATGTAACCTAATCTATTCTGTTTATTTCTAGTGTTCTCACCCTCACTGTATCCCCTAACATACCTTTCATTTTTCATCTGACTCGTACTTAGCTTCCTCTTTTCACTGAAATTACCATAAAATACCCTTTTCTCACTTCTGACTAATACCATATACAAAAGTGTAAAATTGCATTTTTCAAAAATTTGCTAAAAATATTTTTCTTTACATTTTTTATATTTTCGTTATGCTATAACATTTACAAAGCTTTAAATTTGAAAATAAATATTTAAACATGGGTCTAACTTAAATATCTGATTCAACAAAAAAAAAAATCTTCAAAAATTACCCATTTTCCCCCATTTTACATTATATATATATATATATATATATATATATACTATATATTATATATATATATATATATATATGTATACTATATATATATATATATATATATATATATATATATATATATATATATATATATATATATATATATATAAAGTATATATATATATATATATATATATATATAGATTGTATGAAGATTATTAGTAAAATTGTAGTTACTTTATGGTACCGTATACCTCATTACTTTTTTTTTTTTTTTTAAAGAGCAATGCATTGGTGAAGAAAGTTTGATGCAGTTGGAACCAGCTGAATTAAAAGATTTAGTACCAATAATTGGGCACCTTGCAAAATTAAGATCTCTAATTTCTCAACAGAAAAGTAATATATCTGTTTCTGTAAATGCTGAGAAACGTCTATCAAATGAGCTAAATTGTGAGTGTAAACATCTTTCACCTTCCAGTCCATCATGTTCATCTTCCTCTTCTGATGATACGCTGCCAATATCAGACTATGAGAAACTTAGAAGCTTTGATGTTGCAAAGTTAATAGATCTCAAAGAACCAAGCATTTATCATCTGTTAGAAGAAAAAAAGGGTCTAGATCGCCTGCAGAAGAATTGTTTAGCCAGACATTTTGTAGAGAAATTGATTGAATTATTTGGACACTACATGAAAAAGGAGGTTATGCTAGCAGCAGCAAAGAAGATAGCTGACACTTATCTTGATTTAAGACCATATGTAATTATATTTATGTATTTTAATATTGTTAATAGAAGATAGGTATATATTTATGAGTATATATATATATATATATATCATATATATATATATATATATATATATATATATATATATATATATATATACTATATATATATATATATATATATATATATATATATATATATATATATATATATATATATATATATATATATATATATATATATATTATATATATATATATATATATATTTTTTATATATATATATAAGGATATATATATATATATATATATATATATATATATATATATACGATATATATATATATTGTAGGGAAGTTTCTGTGTGGTATAGTAAGTGTATATATATGGTGCAGGCTATGCAGATGGATAGTCTTAGGTGTGAGAAAGATTGATAAGATGAGGAATGAACATATTAGAGAGGTTTGTGGTGTAAAAAAAAGGTGTCAATGATAGTATAAATAAGAGTGTATTGAGATGGTATAGTCATGTGGAGAGGATGGATGGAAGTCAATTGGTTAAGTGGATATATAGAGGTGAGTGTGTTGGAAACGGACCGGCTGGAAGGCCAAAGAAGAAGTGGTGAGGCCGTAAAAGAATGTCTGAGTGATAGGAATGTTGATGTGGAGCAAGCGAGAAGAATGGTGCATGGTAGGAGTGAATGACGTGGTTTTTCGAGGGAGCGTGGCTGTGGGCTTGGCCCAATGGATAAACCAGGCTTTTGACGAATTACCACAGTGGGTGATTGTCACGATATATGAAGCTTCAGGGCGGATTTCTGCCGTGACAGTTTCCCACTTAAGGGTAGGAGGGGATGGTATCGGGAGGGGGGGGGCTTTCTTTTCGACTTATGTCACCTTCTTCTTTTACTTTCCTTTGCCTTCCTAGAGGTTGCTAGCACCTCACCCAGTCTGGGGATACAAGAGGGATATATATATATATACTATATATATATATATATATATATATATATATATATATATATATATATATATATATACTCTGTTTTAAAGCAATTTCTTTTCTCATAGCAACTGTGGTATTTGCCTGCTTCTAAATGTTCACCTTCTTCTGGTCTATTGGATCAAAGACTTAAAAATTGGCGGAAGAAATTATCACCACATGACAAAAAGATTTTGAAAAGGGCTGAACTACCAGTAAGTAATGTATTATTTACTTCATATAAGGGTTACTGCCGCACTTACCATCACTGCCCAATGAAATGTTAATAATATGTGCATTTCTTTTTTCAGGAAACATTGAATGCAGATTCTGAAGGGGAACATTCTCAGAATTGGAAATTATGGTTACAGGAAAATGAATCTCCTGCTGATTTAGTTCAAGAGAAATGGCATTTGTCCTTTGGTCATCGACGAAATGATATAAAGGATTTGCATACTACTCAGGTCCTTGAACAATGGCCCTGTTTACTTAAGTCTGAGTGGGTAAGTTCCTTTAAGACACGTACAATAAAGCAATTGGCCCAATCCACATGGAAATGTGGGAACCATTTCCAGTGGTCTAAGGCAATTGCTTTACACTACTAAATATACGAACATTGGACTTTAGGCTCATATGTTAATTGACCATTTATTCTTGACTGACAGTATCACCAATTAGGAACTTATCTCATTACGGTAGTTGCTTTGTTTACTTTGAAAAGTGATGCTTTCCTGATCTGACAATGTCTGCATGTTGCAAATATTTTATTGATTGTGATAATGATTATTTATCAAAGCTTTGAGTAATAACTTTTAATCCTTTTTTACATTTCAGATTAATGAGGATTTTAGGGCCCTAATACCCACTGCAATACATGACGGATTAGATGTCGGTTTAGACAAATTTGCAAAAGAACTCTTCACCAAACTCCCTGACCTTAAACGTGCTGCTGCTATTGAAGAGTTTGCAAAGCTGAAGCAATTAATTTCTGAAAGTGACCCAGGTATGATCCTATGAAAACTTCATGTAAATTGAATTACTTGTGTGCCAACAAACCCATGTATAATAATCGCTGACAACCTCTATAAAACATACATTCCAAAGCTAATGCATCTTGTAATAAAAACTTCACAAATCATTTTCATCTGCTTAATAGGAAAAAATTAAAGCAAACGAATATCACTTTCAGAAACGTCAGAAAGTGCTGCCCTTTTGCTGTTGCCTTTAGTTTTGCCACAAGGAAACGTAGTCATCAGAAAAGGAAGTAAAAAAGTTTCAATTCGTCCATCATCAGAAATGACAAAATCTCAATTTATTGAAGAAATTCCTGTAAGTGTGTTGATATATATATATATATATATATATATATATATATATATATATATACATATATATATATATAAAAAATCAATCATATATATATATATATATATATATATATATATATATATATATATATATATATATATATATATATATATATATATATATATATATATATATATTCTTCATCTACCTTTTTCTCCCCAAGACTGGGGGTAAGGTGCGTAACAAGCATCAGAAAAGAAAAGCAGTAGAAGAATATGACAAAAGTCGAAAAGAAAGCCCAGCCTTACCGCCCCCTCTGTACCATTAATTAGTAGAACTCGTCGCAATCAGAAAATCCACCCTAGAGCTTCACGGGACCGCGACGGATCCTCACTATGGTAAATCGTCAAGTGTAGGGTTCATCCCCTGGCCCAGGTGGGCCACAACCATACCCCCTTACAACACCCCGCCATTCTCTTCTATCATGCACCTTTCTTCTCGTCTCTGCCAAACTCACATTTCTCTCCTGCAAACATTCGTTTACTGACTCAATCCACTTTTTCTTCGGTCTCCCAGCCGGTCGGTTCCCAACACATTCACCACTATACATCCGCTTAACCAACCGACTATCATTCATCCTTTCCACATGACCAAACCATCTCAACATACTTTCATTTATTCTCTCGTTTACCCCTTTCTTCACACCACACTCTAATACGTTCATTCCTCACTTTATCAATTTCTTCTCACACCTAGCACACCCCTAAGATTGTCCATCTGAACACATTGAACTTTAGATATATATATATATATATATATATTTCTTTCTTTCTTTCTTCACCTTCCTCTTTGCCCCAAGATTGGGGGTAAGGTGCTGTACAAGCATCGGAAAAGAAAAGCAGTAGGAGAACATGACAAACGTCGAAAAGAAAGCCCAGCCTTACCGCCTCTGTACCATTAATTAGTGAGAGCTCGTCACAGACAGAAAATCCACCCTAGAGCATCATGGGACCGCGACGGACCCTCACTATGGTAAATCGTCAATGTAAGGGTTCATCCCCTGGCCCAGGTGGGCCACAACCATGCCCCCATACAAAACCCCGCCATTCTCTCCTATCATGCACCCTTACTCTCGCCTCTGCCAAACTCACATTTCTCTCCTTCAGACATTCGTTCACCGACTCAATCCACTTTCTCTTCGGTCTCCCAGCCGGTCGGTTCCCAACACACTCTCCACTATACATGCTTAACCAACCGACTTTCATTCATCCTTTCCACATGACAAACCATCTCAACATACTCATTTATTCACTCATTTACCCCTTTCTTCACACACCATTCTCTAATACGTTCATTCCTCTCTTTATCAATTCTTCACCTAGCACCCCTAGTTGTCCATCTGAACACATTGAACTTTAGATCTATACTTCTTATTCCAGACCATAGTCTCACTACCATACAATAACACAGGTAACAACATACCCTCATGAAGACTCTAGCGCACTCAGTCCTTTACGCTCCTGGCTGTTTAATTGCACCAGCCACCTTCCTGCAATTCACAGCTTTCCTACTACACTCTGCATCGTCGTTCCTTTATAAATCAACATATATCCTAAATATTTTAAACTCAGACACTTTGTTTCGCTGCTCATCTAACATAACTTCACACTGAGGAGTATCCTCACTCCCACAACCATAACCTTACTCTTATCCACGTTTACTTACAAGCCCCTTGCCAAATCTCTACCAATCCTCTCAAACTCTCTTCAGATTCTTCACACAAGACCAAATCATCCGCATATAATGGGTAGGGGCACCCTTCACTCATCTCCATTCTCCACCATTCCAACACCATTTCCTGCCATCCCACCTCAGGAATTCTTTCCCAGCCCCATCCATATACAAAATTGAATAACCAAGGAGACATAACACAACTATACCTCCGCTAGTAATCCTAAACCAATCACCATTGACACCATTTATTCTTACACGCTTCACTATCGTCATACATACTTTTGATTCCATTTCATGAACCCTACCACCAACACCATATCACTAACACCTGCCATAACGCTTCCCTATTATCTCTATCTGTTGCAAATCATAAAACCTAAATACAATTTATTCTTCTTCTCCCTCATTTTCTCAGTAATTTGTTCAATGTATAGATTTGATCCACACATCCTCTACCACACCTAAACGCACCTTGTTCTTTCTTCACCAATCAGTCCCTAAGTCACTCGACGCACTCTTTCTACCAAAAATAACAGCATATACCTTCCCTACAATACTCAGTAACTTATTCCCCTATAATTTCTACAGTTCCACTTTTCTCCCTTACCCTTATATAGAGGTACTGTACCACTCTCCTCTCCCTTGGAACTATAACCTCTATAAACGCTTTATTACACAACACAAATCCAATCAATCACCATCTCTCCTCCGTTCTTGATCATTTCATCTATATATGCAGATTTACCATTCTTCTTTTCACTCTACCCATTACCTCCTCCTTACCTAACAACCTCTCCCAAAATACCTATTCTATTGCACCCATCAAACCCTGCATTCACTATCCACCTCTTCATTACTGTTAATATTATTCAGATTTTCGAAATGTTCTTTCCACACTCCCCTCACATCCATTTCATCAGTTACAAAAACATCATCCCTATTCTCAGGTAAAATTTGGGTATATATATATATATATATATATATATATATATACCTCTATATATATATATATATATATATATATATATATACTATATACTATATATATATATATATATATATATATATATATAACAGGAAGTGAGTGTGTGTGGGTTTGATGGTGCAGAAGGAATAGGTGACTTGGAGATGAGTCATTAACAGGAGGAGGTAATAAACAAGTGAGAAAATTGGAAATGGCAAATCTCTGGAGTATAATGAAAATTACTGGTGAAATCAGGAAACAGATTCAGATGGTGATTAATTGATTTGGAAGACATGTCAGCATTATGGAAGAGTATAGTTCAGTGATAGGATGAGGCAACCATGTACTGCCTGCTAAGTGAGATAGGAACTGTAGGAGGCTGAAGTGGTTTACTGAGTGTTGTAGGGAAGACTATTTCAGCTGAAAGAATTCACGTCATTAAACTATGGAGTATAGTTCTGAGGGTTGGAGGAAGCAATATGGTACCCTTGTATAAGGGTGGGGAGATGGGAACTGTAGAATTATGGAATTAGTTTTACTAGGTGTTGTGGAAGATATATGGCGGAAGAGAGAGAGAGAGAAGAGAGGGAGAGAGAGAGAGTCTCAGTGTGCGTCAGTGACTGAAGGACTGATTGGTGAAAACAAGGTGCGTTTAGGGTAGTGGCAGAGGATATGTGGATCAAATCTTTACATTGAAACAAAATGATTGAGAAAATGAGAATTAGGTTTTATAGATTTGCAACGGGCGTATGATAGAATTAATAAGGAAGCCCTATGGGGCTATGGCAGGTGTTAATGATATGTGGTACTGGTGGTAGGCTTCTGAATGAAATCAAAAGTATGTATGACGATGGTGAAGCGTGTGTAAGAATAAATGGTGTCAAAAGTGATTGGTGTAATATTATTAGCGGAGTGAGGCAGGGATGTGTTATGTCCCCTTGGTTATTCAACTTGTATATGGATGGGGTTATGAAAGAATTAGAGATGGGGGTGGCAGGAAATGGTGTTAATTATGGAGAATGGAGGTGAGTGAAGGGTGCCCTACCTATTATATGCGGATGATTTGGTTTTGTGTGGTGAATCTGAAGAGTTTGAGAGGATTGGTAGAGAGATTTGGCAGGGTCTGTAAAATGAGGGGTTTGAAAGTAAACATAGATAAGAGTATGGTTGTGAGTGAAGACAGTCCTCGGTGTGAAGATAAGTTAGATGGTGAGCAGCTGGAACAAGTGTCTGAGTTTGAATATTTAACTACTATTCCTATTCTTTATTCTCTGAAAACCTCCTGTACTCTCTCTCTTGGTCTTTTGCACTTCCTTCCAAAACAACTTATTCCCTTGCATATTCACATACATTCTCCTACCAAACTCCTCATTCACCTTTCTTCTACTCTCACTTAACAATCACGCCATACGTTTCTATTACCTGCAATAATGCCACTCGATAAACCTTGTCATATGCTTTCTCCAGATTCATAAATGAAATAGTCTTTTATTCCTCTTACCATTTTTTTTCAATGAACTGATACACTGTAAATATATGTTTGATTTGTTGATTAGTGTATATCCTTGTCTATGAAGGAAATTGGATTTAGCTAGGCGGATAATGTATCTTCATTATTGAATTTTATACTGTTTTTATAATAATGGTCATTCCCTTTGCAGGAAGGATCAAACTTACAGGAAGTTATTTCAAATAACAAAGAAAAAGAAAGACGTCAACCTTTCATAGTTAGCATCTCCGGTGAAAACAGATTGAAACCGTCAATCGTCAAGATTATATGCTGCGATAAAGTCATCAGTTGCTCCTCGCTAATCAAAGCTGTTGACACACTATTTAAATTATATTTTGTACTTGATTTAAAGTATCCGGTGTACTGCAAAAATACCTATTTATTTATGGAGTATTATTTTTATAAAATTGAAAGCTCGAACACTGGAGTTGTTCGCGAATTTTTGTCTAATTTTTAGTTCTATGATTTTATTATGCTCTTAGGTATTACAAATAATTTTTTTCATATTTTATAATTTCTATAATTTGCAATTTTTAAAAAAAAATTCTGTTTTTTATATACATTTATATATATATGTATTTATAGTATCTGCCTATATATATATATATATATATATATATATATATAGATATATATATATATATATATATATATATATATATATATATATATATATATATATATATATATATATATATATATATATATATATATATATATATAGATAATATATATATATATATATATATATATATATATATATATCTTATAACTATATATATATATATATATATACTATATATATTTATAATTTGCAATTTTTAAAAAAAAATTCTGTTTTTTTATAACTTATATATATATATATATATATATAATTTGCAACAAAAGATTACAAGTACATACTTTATTTTATATATTTTATAAAGCTAAATCAAGTTCAATCTGGTAAATTTACATTGGGGCAAAGTGCGTCTCAGATGAGATGCTTGGCTTGAAATCTTCCACTCTTAATTGGGGACTTCATTCCTGAGAATGACAAATACTGGGTATTATATCTTTTTCTGTTGGACATTCTTGACATTATAATGCCCGTTATATCTGAAGATCACTTAATTCAGTTAGACGTTCATAGAAGGCTTACTACTAATTTCTGAAGCAGAATAAATGAAGCTGTGAATACGATTATTTAATATCTCTACCGAAAGCAACTTGCGACCGACAATAAACTCTTTTAGTATCAAAATCATTTCTCTAGGAACAACGCCCTCTAAGAAGTCATGCATCCAATCCAATGCGATGTTATCGGTTACATGAAAGTATGGCAACTGATTAAGAATGCTTACAGTTTTTATACCCATGGTGAAAACGCCATTTTCCGCAGTTGTTACTACAGCGTCGTACTCAGCTTTTTTCCTAGCTAATGATAAAATTGCTTTAGGAGCCTTTTGCGTATTGTATTTGTCCATTGTACAATGTCTACAAAAATATATGGAATTGAAAGATTCATTATACCCCAGAATCTTATTAAGGCCCAAATTATCTCCAAGGAACTGCCAAACTCTGAATTTTAAGTTTCTATTTTGCACCTGAATACCTACATGAAATAGCTCTGTAAGTTCTAAAACAAGATGCTCTAAAATTGTGTTAAATCCATATTTATCTAAATCGATGGTGTTACAGATTATACAAACAAATATTGAATTCAAAGTTGATCTACACTCCGGTGGAAAATCCAAAATATTGAAGTAAATCATTGCCAATTTATGAATGCCAGCATGGGAACCAATAGGATTGCAAATCTCAATGTCATCATAATAAATTGACAACAAAATAACGTCATTAGTTTCTCCAAAGCTTTTGCAATAATTAGCATCCTGGACATCCCGACAAAAATCATTCCTAATTAGTTTGTATTTTTCTACTTTCTCAATTACATCATTCGAGTTAAATATATTTCTTAAAATATCTGTTAACCTAAAATACTGCATAGTATCATTAATTTCAACAGCTCTTGTAACACCCCCAAATCTTTTGTACTCTGTCCTGCTACCTAATGCGATTTGTTTGGCTTCTACATATGTATCAAGGGAAGAAATAAGTTTCTCAATTTTATATGCATTATCAGCATCCAAATAGCCATCTTTTAAATCATTAGCAAATGCTACTGTACGATAGAAATTCTTATGCTCTTAGACGTTGCTTCAATAGTGGTAATTATTCATTATTTATTACTTTAAAAAGTGTGTTATGCTACAGTTGATAGAAATGTTTTACGCTTAATTACACTTCCAATTTACCAATATACAATGTTGAAAGTATATTTATTTTGTACATTCTAACTTTACAAGTAAAAATAATAAATTGTACAAATATTTTTGCGTTTACTATTCCTGTATTAAGACTAACTACAAATTTAAATTTATTACATAAAGAATGGTATGTTTTACATAATATGAAAACATAACATTTCTTGATGTAATTTGTTTTTAAATTTGTATTTACTCTTACTGCAGAATTTGTAGTATATTCTATAACTACCTGTAGGATTAATTATTTTTCAAAGTAAATTATTGCAAAATTGTAGTTGTGAATACAACAGGCATAGTATTATTTACTATAACTATATGTAAAATATACCATATCGTGAAGTCACTTTTTGTAAATGTATAGTTAATCTTACCAAAGGATTTTTAGTATATACTAAAACTATGTGTATAATTAACACTTTTCCAAAGTATATTTTTGCAATATTGTAGTTATGAATACTACAGACCTAGTAGAATGTAATATAAATATATTATATTTGTATTACATTCTACTAGTTCTGTAGTATTTATAACTAAAATATTGCAATAATGTAATTTTAAAAAATGTTAATTATACAACTAGTTTTAGTATATAATACAAATCCTGTAGTAAGAGTAACTAAAATTTACAAGAAATTACTTCAAGAAATGGTTTATTTTACAAATACTTTTAGTAAATAAAACTATGACTGTAATATGCATAACTACAATTTCGCAATAATTTACTTTGAAAAATAGTTAATTCTACAAATAGTTTTTGTACATACTACAAATTTCTGTAGTAAGATTAACTTCAAAGATAAAAAATTAACATCAAAAAATGGTATCTTTAACTTAAATTTATAGTAGTAATGACAAAAAAATTCTAGAATTCTAGAATAAATGGTAAATTCAATTTCATTTATGTAGTAAAAATAACCTCAAAATATAGTATATTGAACAACTAAGTAATAGTTTAATGTACTAGTAAATAACTTAATAATTACTTTAAAAAAATGGTAAAAACAATTCTAGAAATGGTAAATTCAATTTCATTTATGTAGTAAAAATAACCTCAAAATATAGTATATTGAACAACTAAGTAATAGTTTAACGTACTAGTAAATAACTTAATAATTACTTTAAAAAAATGGTAAAAACAATTCTAGAATTCTAGAATAAATGGTAAATTCAATTTCATTTATGTAGTAAAAATTCAATTTCAATTACGTGATGTGACGTAATACTATGAGGTATTGAAGTAAATTCAAGTTGCTGATAATGATGGTGGTCAATGCGTGGAATATATTTTACAATCACGCAATGACAACTACACAAGTAGTAAATATAGCGCTTCAAAGCCGTAGTAAAATTTACTACTTCTCTTTCTACTACTAGTTAAAGTAGAAAAAAGTAGTTAAAATTAAGTTGTCATTTATACAACTGAGCAAAAGTTCATTTTACTACCACACAAAAAGTAATTTTAACTAATACATGTAGTAGTTTTCATTCTACTATCAAAAAGTAGTAAAGATTACTTTTTAGGTGTTGGAGCTCACCGTAACCCGAAAAATAGTATTAATAACCATTTTAGTGGTAACTTTAACTAAACTTTTTTCGGTATATATAACATACTATAATATATATAATTGTTGTATAAACGTATATCATATATATCATATATATATATATATAATATAATAATATATAATATGTATATGTATCAAGCGCAGTCTAACCAGATGAGCGCAAACTGAAATTATTCCCGAATGGCGCGCAAATTTGCGCTGCGCTCTTAAAAAGTTGATATTTCATGATGCAAAAGCGCTGTTTTTGGAAATTTCAAGCGCAAACATAAGCTTACATGTTTTACCTAGGCACCAGTGGCATGCTTTCATTTGCTGTATGCCCATATCAATTTTCATATATATATATATATATATATATATATATAACATATATAATAATAATATATATATATATAATATATATATCTATATATACCTATATATATATATATATATATATAATAATAATATATATAATATATATATCTATATATATATATATAAAATGTAATATATATCTTATATATATATATCTTTCTATATATATATATATATATATATATCTCATAATAATAATAATATGTAATATATATATATATGTAATATAATAATAATAATAATAATAATAATATATATATATATAATAATAATAATATGTAATAATATAATAATATATATAATATATATATATATATATAATAATAATATATATACTATATATAATAATAATAATAATATAATATAATATAATAATAATAATAATATGTATATATATATATATATCTATACTATAATATCATACAATATAACATCATGCTATGTATCTTATATATACTATATATATATATATATATATCTCTTTTTTATATCTCTCATATATATATATATACTTATATATATATATATATATATATATATATACTCTTATATATATATATATATATATATAATATATATATATATATATGTATTTATATATATATATAATAATAATATATATATATATATATATATATATATATATATATATATATATATATAAATTATTATCAGATTTATAATATATATATATATATATATAATAATAATAATAATAATATATATGTATAATAATAATATATATAATATCTTTCTATCTTATATAACTATTAATAATAATAATAATCATATCATAATAATAATAATAACATATATATAAAGTGGAAGGACCAAATATTAAATTTCTAAGAAAAAATAGGAATAATTTCATATAAATTACTAAATCATCTTACCTGTTATTTAAAGTCATAGGCTTTGAAAGTGATAGTCAGA
This sequence comes from Trachelipus rathkii, assembly GCA_015478945.1. Classification (NCBI taxonomy): domain Eukaryota; kingdom Metazoa; phylum Arthropoda; class Malacostraca; order Isopoda; family Trachelipodidae; genus Trachelipus; species Trachelipus rathkii. The sequence goes on along the minus strand of JABUQX010135134.1, from coordinate 9,329 downwards.
TATCTTCGAGTTTTATATAATATTTACACAGTGTAGGTAGAGGAGACAATCCAGTAAGTCTTTGTCTCAATAGTATTTCTCAAATGGTTTAAGTCTTAATGTTGAAAAAGTTTTTCTAAGCGATATACACAGATCAAATGCAATATTTTAACAAGATACTACAAATATTTCATAAATTATGTTTCTGACAAATCAGGACTGATCTATTGCTGTTTTGGACGATCATGCTTTGTGATGTATTTTTCAACTCCATAAATTCATTCACTTTTCGATATAATTCGTTTAAAGGATCTTCTTTATGCCAAATAATCTTATCTTTATTCTTTAATATGGCACATTACACTGTTTCGGTACCAAATAATTCCCAAAAGGAAGATATCATTTCTGCTGAATTTAAACCTCTCTAATGCTGATATTAAATAATAAATGGTACTCAAAAGGATAATATGTCTGACACAGATTGATATTATTAATATTGGTGCACATTTTTGAATTTGTGATTCTTATTTTTAACAATTTAAAATATACAGCTCAGATTCAGATGTAGCACAATACTAACAAAATCTACTGAAGATTCTAACAATGCTGAATTTTCTCTGATAAACTATTTAGTTTTAACTAGATTCTAAATACATTTATATTACTCTTAAATCAACAACGTGTATCTCAGCTTATTTGAAAATTGTATCATCAACTTAATAATTATTTAAACAAAAAACAAAAAAAACAAAAGAAACAGAAAAATCTTCTATAAACATTGTGTTTTAGAAAGTGAGTAGCTTTTTCTGACTGATCCTCAACCACATTTTGTTTGCTTCTAAAGCTGCTATTATCGGGTTTTATAATCTCTTTAAAATAATAAGCCAGTTCACTGCTGATTCTTTCTTGATTTCATGACTTTTTAATCATACTCTGGAACTGGCTCTTCTGTTTCAAGAACTTTGCTTCTTAGCACTACGAAAAATGTGCAACATTCTGATATTATTCCAATTGCACATTTCGAATATTTTAAACTTTAAAAGCCTCTGTGAGGCATAAATATAAACAATGCAAAAAGCAGTGAGTATAAATAGCTTTGTGACATTTTTCTTTTATTACTCTCTGAACACTCTTGAACTCACCACTCATTGCTGCTGCACCGTCATATCCCTGTCCTCTTAGATTATTTGTATTCAAACCAAGTTCAGTTACTTTAATTAATTTTGCAAGACTTATTCCCGTCAAATCATTTGCTGAAACAGAAACCTAATCTTCTTTGACGGTGAGGCCTCATATATTATAACATACATCAAAGTGTTCCTTCTGAGACTTACCTCAATTCAGTCATCGGCTAGGATGATAAAATGTTTTTATTTATCATTTTGAGGCTACGTTGATGCTAAATGACTAATTCATGACATTTTGGACTGTAGAACTGGTACTCATATTTTTTGTTCTGGAATATAGTCTCCAGCATTGATATCTTAAAAGACTCAGAAAATTGCCATCGTTTCCCACAGGCCAAGAGAGTTCGATTCGACCTGAGTCATGATGTCCACGTAACGATATATTTTGCTTACCACAGAATCGAATTGTTTCAACAATTGGAATTAGCCGCTTTCTACTGTCTTCGGCCTTCCTTTTCTTCTGACTGTCAATCTGTTTGTCGATGCTCTCGATTTTTCCTTGAACCTGCTTTTCTACACCAAATCTCTTTTCTACCGATTCTTTGTGATATTTAGTTGCCTCGTGTTTTTTGAAAGATTCAATGGCTTTCTTTAAGCTTGAATACGGTCTCGAGACAAAAACACCCAATTCCTGGTGTTTTCCTTTACCTTCTTCTTTTGTTTCCAAAAACAATACGCAATTTGAGCAATAAACCCCAACGTTTTTATCAGAGTAAGCTAGCCACTTAATGAAAATATCTTTCCCGACCTTTGCCTTCCTGAGCAGGAAATATATGTTTTGAATCTGGTTTCCAGAGATATTTTAATATTTCCACTTTTCCCTTATTGCTAAATACCGTACCTATGAAATTGCCAATATCGTTTAATTTTAATTTAATTTTAATTTTAATTAATTTAATTTTTAATTAATTTAATTTTTAATTTTAATTTTTAATTTTAATTTTATCGTTTAATTTAATTTAACCTCTGCACTTTATATTATTAACGGATATGATATTTAAAAATTTTGTGTCTAAAAAATTTCGAGGAAAAAATTTCTGGATACGCCACTATATATATATATATATATATATATATATATATATATATATATATATATATATATATATATATATATATATATATATATATATATATATATATATATATATATATATATATATATGGATCATGTCTACTATCCGTGAGTGAGTTTTATCCATATTGATTGCATGGATCCGAACACATTTTTATTTGATAAAAGTCAAAATAAAACTATTGTAATAAAAGAGCTTCACACCTTTAAAAATACTTTAAAAAAACGTTTAAATCTATGTAACCTAACGTAACAACAACTTAACCTTACTTAACCTAACCAAACTTATATTAGTGTATAATTTATTTCACTTTTCATTGTTTCAATAAACAAATTCACAACTAAACATGCTGTAATAAAGTTATATAAATGTATAGAAAAAAAGCTCAAACTTTTTTCTCTAAGCGCGCTGTTGCATATTTTGTTCGATAACGTAAATTATGAAAAAAATTTGACTTCGGCTACATTAGTCACAGATAATGGACATGAGCCATATATATATATATATATATATATATATATATATATATATATATATATATATATATATATATACTTTATACTATATATATATATATATATATATATATATGGGGTTATGAAAGAATTTGAGGTGGGGGTGGCAGGGGATGGTGTTAGAGTGATGGAGAATGGAAGAGATTGGAGGGTGCCCTACCTATTTATTATATGCGGATGATTTGGTTTTGTTTGGCGAATCTGAAAAGAGTTTGAGAGGATTGGTAGAGAGATTTGGCAGGGTGTGTAAAAGGAGGGGTTTGAAAGTAAACGTAGATAAGAGTAAGGGTATGGTTGTGAGTGAGGACAGTCCTCGCTGTGAAATTATGTTAGATGTTGAGCAGCTGGAACAAGTGTCTGAGTTTGAATATTGAGGATATATGTCGGATGAAAAGGGAACGGATGATGCAGAGCGTAGTAGGAAAGTAGTGAATGGCAGGAAGGTGTCTGGTGCAATTAAATACTTAGGGGATGTAAAAAGGACTAAGTCTTGAGTGTGCTAGGGTCTTACATGAGAGTATGTTGTTACCTGTGATAATGTATAGTATGAGACTATGGCCTAGAATAAAAGGTATAGGTCTAAAGTAAAATGTGTTCAGATGGACAATCTTAGTGGCGTGTTAGGCGTGAAAAGAATTGATAAAATGAGGAATGAACTTATTAGAGAGTTGTGTGGTGTGAAGAAAGGGGTAAATGAGAAAATAAATTAAAGTACGTTGAGATGGTTCGGTCAGGTGGAAAGGATGGATGATAGTCGGTTGGTTAAGCGGACGTATAGTGGTGAATGTGCTGGGAATTGACAGGCTGAGAGACCGAAGAAAAAGTGAATTGTGTCAGCAAAGGAATGCCTGAAGGAGAGAAATGTGAGTTTGGCAGAGGCTAGAAGAAAAGCATATAACATTAGTGAATGGTGGGGTTTTGTGAGGGGGTATGGTTGCTGCCCACCTGGGCCATGGGATGAACCCTACATTGACGAGATACCATAGTGAGGGTCCGTCATTGCTCCCGTGAAGCTCTAGGGTGGATTTCTGACTGCAACGAGTTCTCACTAAAAGGTATAAAGGGGGAGGTAAGGCTGGGCTTTCTTTTCGACTTGCGTCATATTCTTCTACTACTTTTCTGTTTCCAGTGCATGCTACGCACCTTACCCCCAGTCTTGGGGAGAGAAGGTGGGATAAATGATATATATATATATATATATATATATACTATATATATATATATATATATATATATATATATATATATATATATATATATACTTCATATATATACTATATATATAAGAGGTGTAGCGGATATCCGCATCCGCATCCGCCATCCGCAACCTCATCCGCATTTTCACTATCCGCATCCGCATTAATTTTTTGCGGATAGCGGATAGTATTCATCTATGAATTGTGAGAAACATTATTGTGCACTACCTTTTTATATATATATATATATATATATATATATATATATATATATATATATATATATATATATATATATATATATATATATATATATATATATATATATATATATATATATATATATATATATATATATATAAATTATATTTTATATCTATACTATATATATATATATATATAGATAACTATTACTATCATATATATATATATATATATATATATATATATATATAACATATATATATATATATATATATATATATATGTAATAATAATAATAATAATATAGATTTTTATTTATATATATAAATATATATATATATATATATATATATATATATATATATATATATATATATATATATATGCTATATATATATATATATATGCCGTGGCTCAAACGAAATTAGAGCGGAGTCGCATGGCAGCTTAGGAATCGAGGGTTCGGAATCCTGGTTCGGATTCTAAGATTGGAACACCTAGAAGTTCCTCAGCGAATGACTTTCTATACAATTAAGTTATTGAACCTTTTTGATAAAATATATATATATATATATATATATATATATATATATATATATATATATATATATATATATATATATATATATATACTATATATATATATATATATATATATATATATATATATATATATATATTAAAAGCAAGGGACTTTCAAGGATGACAGAAGCACTCATGCTGAAGATAGATAATAGATTTCAAACTCTGCAAAACGATGACGCATGTACAATAGCAACTTTTCTAAATCCTAGATACAAAACATAATTTCTTGAACCACGTGTTTTACAGAGGGTTAAAATTAATTTAGGATGCCTATGTGATGAAATGCTGCTAAAGGCAGAAATATCACCAGCCAATAAAAAGCAAAAGATCACACAAACAGACACGCAATTACCATCTGTTAGCGATCATTGCTGAATCCATGAACGTTCTTTTGGCTTCTAGCAGCGATGAAGAGTCTTGTTCAGAGGTGTCAAAAGACACTCTATCATTGATCGAAGAATATCAAAAGCTTAATCGGATAAAGATCCACTGGTTTGTGGAATGATAATTGTAAAAGTTTTCCACATCTTACCAGGAGTCGTCAGGAGGTGTTAGCATGCCCTTCAACAGTGTAGCTAGTGAGCCTCTTTCAGTGTTGCAGATCTCATTTACGACGAAAGATAAGCAAATACTCCCTGAAGGGCTTCAGATGCTGTTTTTAACATAATTTGAGAATTATTAATTTCAAGCATTAATATATAACCTTTTTCCAAAATTGGTGGAGGCTTAGGAAAGAGGTTTGTGAGGGTGCAAAGAATTGGGCCCAAGGTCTGCACTCTGGTAACACGGGTATATATATATATATATATATATATATATATATATATATATATATATATATAATATATATATATATATATATATATATATATATATATATATATATATATATATATATATATATATATATATTTATATAATTACTTTTGATTTGTATTTCCAAATTTTATTTTATGTTCTCACTTATGCTAAGATTTGCGCGAGCAAAAATTTTAGCATAAGTCAAAAATATATATAAACTCATCCGTTTGAGATACTCTTCAGTCAGTCAGATAAAGAGTCAGATTAAATTAACAACAAGAATCAGAAGAAATAAATCTCATTCAAGATACTCTCTCCAGAAATCCTCCCCTTCAGAGATAAATTTCAAAGGAAAGGGCTGAGACTTGATTTCGATCACAGAATTTTCCTTTCAACTGAAGAGTCAGAGGCAATTGGGCTTAGCGCTGGAAAAGGCTGTGATACCAATTCGCCTACGAAGAGAGAGTATCTCAACAGAAGGGACTTTTGTTGCTTCTTTACTTTCATTTACTTATGTTGAATAAAAACCTCATTTCAAATATGGATTTCTAAATTACCATCCTCTTATATAGGTGCTTTGCTCTTAAGAAGCCACCAACTTAGCAAGTCGTACCCTATATAATTGGTGAACCCGGAGAAGAACACCCAGAACTTCAATCAACGCCTTCTAAAAAACAAACAAAATGAAGAAAAAGAAAAAACTACAATAACGCAAATCCCAATCAGAACACTCGGAGAAAATGACTCAAGCAAGCGAACATTATCAATACAGACTTCCATTTGTTTAATTTTTGGATTATGGTCTTAATCTTTTCTAACTATACAGTTCAGTTCATCTCTAGACATAGCAAACTTCCTTTTCAGCATGGATTTCTTTCATCTTTAAATTTGGATTATGGGCAGAAACTCATTTTAGATTCCACTACGAACTCTGATTCCTTTTCGAATTCTATGACCGCTCCCTTTTATGTATGAGGAAATTTTTCAAATAAAGGACCTATATTTCAAGCAACTTCGCCTCTACATATGTAACTTCCTTTGCGTTGATTTCTTTCATCATTTTAAGTTTTGATTATGGGCAGACATTTTTGGATTCCACTATGAACTTTGATTCCTTTTCGAATTCTAAATGGTTCTGAGACGCTTCCTTTTATGTATGAAGAAATTTTTTTCAAATAAAGGACTTAAATTTCAAGCAACTCTCTACATTTGTCAAGCAATGTTTCTCTCATAACTACAGCTTGAAAACTACGTGCGCATTGGTCAAATCATGGATACATTAAACG
>JABUQX010135133.1:10000-15916 GCA_015478945.1 Trachelipus rathkii | reverse complement strand
ACGAAATCTTTGAATTCGAACTGTAAAAGCACGTGGAAGACCATGCTATCATGTATCTTTTGACTTCGAAAAAATTTATTCAATTTTATTTAATTATTTTTATTCATTTTTATTTGAATTATTTATAATTATTTCTTATTATTTAATTATTCTTAATTATTGCCGTAACGTAATATTTTCATTATTTTTATTTTTATTTTTGTATTAGGTTTCGTCCAGCACTAACACGTGGCTTTTACGATCCAAACATGCGCCTGCGCCATCTACAAAGCCGCGATGAGAAGAGAGACTTGACGAGAGAGATGAGAGAGAAAGAAGAGGACGATGCGAGAGAGAGAGAGAGAGGTAGTCTATAAATATTAATATTATATATTATAATATAATAGTATATATAATAATATCTATATTATATACTATATATATAATAATATATATTTATATATTTACTAACCTTCTTTGACCATTATATTTCGGCCTTGACCTTGCCGGATACCCTATGCCCAGCCTACACCTAGCCTAACCTACCACCTAACCTAACCTGACAACCCAACCAACCTAACCTAACCTAACCCTAACTAACCTTACCTAAACCTAACCTAACCTAACCTAACCTAACCTACACCACACTAGCGTACACCCACACCTGTCACTACACCTTCCTGCACCTGCAGCGCGTGAGGCGGGACGGGCGGGGGACCGCGGACGCCACCAGCGGGGCGGGTTGGTGACTTCGAGTGGCTCATGCTGAGCCCTGGTGTTTAGCTTATGAACGAGTAAATTAACTAATTATTCCTCAATGTAATATTTATTAATCTGATATCACTTAGTAAAACAATAAAACCACTATTAATACAAATCGATAACTTTCACCGCTTAACAGCTAAAATGACAATGATTTTAAAATGAGTTTGGGTCTAAAGATAATAAAACACACACCTGCTCGAATACAAGTTTAAAGAACAAAGTTAATTTCAAAAGACATAAAATAATTTCATCGACCAATCACATACGAGTCAGTATAGAAGATAAGATTACCCCGTCCAAATCACAAGTAAGAAAACACATTTCTTCTTACCTGCTTAAAGGATCTTACCGCTCCAGCATGCATATATAAAAACTATATTTATAAAAATATATAACCAATGATTCTTTGTCATACGAATACCTTCTCTGACCTGGATTAGATTTAAATTAGCCCCGTCTACCAAAAAGGCGTTCCTAAAATCTTAGCCTAAAATTTAGCCTAACGAAGTATTGCGCCACATTTTACAGAAATAAGCCGTCAGTTTGAGAATAATTTTTGACCATGAATTAGGTAAATCGCCCCGGGTTACAAAAAGGATAATCCTAAATTGGCCTAAAGTATTATTTCAACACATTTTACAGAGTAGATGTCAGTTTCATCTTAATCGAAGTGCGCGGTCGGTTTTTCTCTGCTGAAATTGATGTCAATGTACATTCGCATAAAGTCAATAAATTAAAAAACTTGAAAATGTTAGTAAACATCAATGAAATAATATAAAGTAGATAGTAATAATGTTCTAGTTAAAAAAAAACCTAGGGAACTTAATTAAAATACACTGTTAGTTAGCACTGAGAAGAACTTATTGTATATTCTTATCACTTATTACATGCTAAAGATGATGAAGCAGTAAGTCAATAGAACAAACTGGCATACTTGACCTAGAGGGTGCCCATAGGGTGGTCCGCTACTGTAGCCACAATATTGGCAAAGGCGTATGATAAATTTATGTTCTTTAATAAAATTTCATTTTAAAATCTTCATTAAAAGTTATAAAAAACTTTCCATAGCATGAAAATTTAATAACAAAAAAAAATAAAAGTTAATAATAAATTCTTTGTCAAAGATTAATGATTCGATTTATTATAGAGTTATAAAGAAACTTTGAAAATAATTCTTGTTAATTTGAATATCAAATAATTTACGTGTTTAATCAAAACAAAAAATGTTTAAAAAATTATACGTTTATATGTGAAAGTGAGTGTGCGGTGTTTGGCGTGTGCTGTCTGTGTGTTGGTTTGAGTGAGGTATGAATGTGTTGTGTGTGTGTGGTGTGTAAATCTGTCATGCGAGTGTAAATAATCTGATGATGTGTAAATAATTCTGGTGAGTTGAGTGTAAGCTACAATCTTGTGAGGTAAGTAAAAATAATAAAAATAAATAATAAAAATAATAAAATAAAATAAAAAATGATAAACATAAAAAAATAACAAAGTTTTTAAAACAAAAAATAACAAACATAATTAATAAATATATGACTTCAAAGCATTAAAGCAGAAAGTTAAAACAGCAAAGCAGAAAGCAGTGAGTTAAACCAGTAAAGCAGAAAGTTTACAGCGAGTATAAACAATGAGGTTATAAGCAGTAATAGAAAAACATGAAGTAAAACTTTTAAAGCAGTAAAACATAAAGCATACTAATCCCCCCCCTTGGTCTTAGGATACACCTCTATAGATTCTATGATTTACTGCTCTACAAGTATTAATGTTAATAAATATGTGAGTTAATTGTTGTCTTTAAGCACGTAAAAGCATTAGGCTTTTAAAGCACCAGTAAAACATGGAGTTATGTTAAAGCAAGTAAAACATGATGTTAAAGCCAGTAAACAGAAAAACAAAAGCATCATAATACCCCCTACGGTGTTAGGTAACACCTCTATTTAATTTACTATAAGTTTACTCTATTTAAGAGTAATCGTAATGTTTTAATCAAATTTCGTACATTTTAGAAAATAAATGTTTATTTATCAAATCTGTGTTTTTTCTTCTTACATTACAAACTTTTTTTTTTAAAATTAAAAATTAAAAAGATTAAGTAAAAGTATTAGTAAACAATAATATAATAAATATATTTAAATAATAAAGTTCTTTAATGAGTTACAGTTTTAGGTTCCCGAGCAAAAATGTTTTTAATTAAAAAAATGTTTAAGTATATGAAATAAAATGAATGACTCATAGTAATTCTTTGAATAGTGAAATGTTTAAGTATAAATAAAAATGAATGACTTATAGTGTATAATTTTTCATTCGCCGCGGCCCCCGCGTCGCAACTCTACGATCGGGCCTCCAGCCTTGCGGGGAAGAGATCACGCTGCGTCCTTGAGCGAGGCAGCATATAACATAGGTAGACATTAATATTAACCTCTGATCAGCTCAGGTTGGGAACCATCAAAGATGAGTGCAGTTCAAGCGATGAATCTCAATATACGGTCGTATACAAAGATACTTCATCAAAGATTAAGTGTCATCAAAGCTTGAAGCCTTCAAAGTGATGGCATCAAACCCTATAAGGTCAAAAAGCTACAAGACCAAAATTGCAACCCTGGAATACAAAAGGTTGACCGAAATATATATATATATATATAATATATATATATAATATATAGTATATAATATATATATATATATTTATATATATATAATAATATATAATATAATATATATATATTATAATATATACTATATTATAGAATATATATATATATATAATATAATATATATAATATATAATATATATATTATATCAGTGGCCGCAAAGCTGAGACATCAAACCTACAAGGTCAAAAAGGCCAAAATTTCACCCTGGAATACAAAAGGTTACCGAAAATTCGGATTCTCAAATTCCCCTGGAAGACCAAAAGGGTTGTTAGGGGTTTGTACGGTGTATAAGTGTAAATGTAATGTTATTGGTGTGTGGTGTTGTGTGTGGTTTTGTGTTTGGCGGTTTGCGGGTGTGTGTGGTGTGTGACACACGAGGAAATAATTAGGCATAATCCATACAGAGCAGGGTACCCTACATACCTCATTGTTAGCACAGATTACCCCACCCCCCCCCCCCCATACAAAGGCTAGGCTTCAGTTACCTGGATGAAGCCTCAAAGGCGAGGTGGAGGCTAGTGCATGTGCCAGATAAGTGCTTAGGCTAGGTGTTAGTTACCCGCTAGTGAGGTCGTAGGTTAGGTTAGCGTAGACTGTTTAGGTTAGGTATAAGTCTAGCTTTAGGTTGGTTACTTATTTAGCGTTACGGTTAGATATGCTTATTTAATCATGTTGTTGTAGGTTAGGCTAGGTGTAGCTGGCCATAAGTCGGTATCGGCAGTTCAAGGCCGAAAATTACATGTCAAAACAAGCGTATTATATAATTATTAATATATCTATATATATATATAGAAAAACATTTATATAAGTTTAAGTGGATTTTAAAAATATATATATAGATAATTTAATATATATATATATATATATATATAATATATAATACTACCTCTCTCTCTCTCTCTCTCCTCTCTTCTCTCCTCTCTCTCTCTCTCCTGCTCTCTCTCTGCTCTCTCTCTCTTCTCTCTCTCTACTCGCTCTCTCTCTCTCTCTCTCTCCTCATCTCCTCTCTCTATCTCTCGCATCGCTCCTTGTAAGGCCAGGCATGTTGATCGTAAAAACCATCGTGTTAAGTCGCTGACAAACACTAAATACAAAAATTAAATAATAATAATAATTACGTAACCAAAAAATTTAAAAAAAATATAAAATAAAGAAAATATATATGTCAAACAAATGAAAAAATAATTCAAAAAGCATATTGAGGAATCTTTTTCAATTAAAGAGAAATAACCACATGATAGCACCTGATTCTTCCCACCTTTGCTGTTACATGTTCCGAATTCAAAGATCCGTTTCACTGGCGGATTCTCACATACGAGAATGTTATAACAGAAAATAAAAATAAGAAAAAAACTACGCAAATTAATTAATAATAAACTAATTAAAATCAATTAAAAACTGATTCAAATAAAAAAAAAAATTCAGGGTCTTCAAACACGTCTAAAGTGATGTAAATGCTTCGAAATGTCCCGCACACGAAACTGTCTCTCCCTCTCACTCTCTCTCTCTCTCTTCTCTCTCTCTCTCTCTCCTCTTCTTCTCATCATCTCTCTCCTCTCATATATATATATATATATATATAAATATAGATATATATTATATATATATAATATATATATAATATATACCTTTATATGAAAAATTTATATCAATAAAAAACTTTATATATTATAATAAAAATCTTATTATTATATTATTATTTTAATATATATTATTATTATTATTATATTTAGATTATTATTATTGAATTATATTTTTTTTTTATATATTATTATATTATATTATGATTAATTAGCTTTCACGGACTCGGGTAAATTGACCTGATTTCAAAATATCTCATTACCAGATCTCACATTTAGGTCTGTGGACTAAAGCTCTAAATTTGCCGAGTGTGCGTATTCGTATCCTTTCGGTCTATATTATTCTTGATATGACGGAAAAGAACTCGACACTTATCAAAAGACTAAGCTTGAGGTGGTAAGAAAGTTTAAGCACAGATGAAGGGCGGTAAATTCGTGAGTCGCGACCCACGTGGCGCAAGGTGGGTGTGTGTTCGTGTGTGGTCGTGGTTAGGGGGTGTTTGTGTGTAGGGATACATTATATATATATAATATATTATATATATATATATATAGTAATTATATATATATTATAATATATATTAATATAATAATATATTTATATATTATAATGCGCGCGGGCAGGCGGGGTACAAGGAGAGGCTACACAAGGCGTGCGATGCAAACCACGTTCAGTGTAGCGAAAACGAGCGGCGGGCTTAGCGGTTCCACCTGCGGGGGGCGCGGAATTCGAAAAACAAATTAGACATCACAAAAAGCCTAAGAAACCCCTAATACAGAACAAAAATTACGATGGCGTCAAAAATAACCATGGCCGAAAAAATAGCGGGGTAAAATAGGGGGGTAATACGTACGATGGAGGCTTCGCCTCCATCTGGCGCAACCCTTCTTCGAAGGTGCAAAAATTACGGTTGCCAAAAACATTAGTGGTTCCCAA
>JABUQX010135133.1:0-2500 GCA_015478945.1 Trachelipus rathkii | reverse complement strand
TTCGCAACACATCTCACCCACTATTAAATCCCCTAACCAACCGACTATCATCCTTCCTTTCCATATGACCAACCATCTCAACGGTACTTTTCATTATTTTCTCATTTACTCCTTTCTTCACATCACACAACTCCCTAATCCGTTCATTCATCATTCTTCTCACACCTAACATGCTCCTAAGATTGTCCATCTGAACACAATTGTACTTTAGATATATACCTCCTATTTTGAGACCATAGTTTCATTATACATTAATATAGGTAACAATATACCCTCATGTAAGACCCTAGTGCACTCAAGACTTAGTCCCTTTACATCCACCAAGGATTTAATTGCTCCAGCCACCTTCCTACCCTTCCAACTTTCCTACTACATTTTTTTATCATCCGTTCTCTTTTCATCCAACACATATCCTAAAATTTAAGCTCAGACACTTGTTCCAGTTACCCACCATCCGACATAACTTCAAACCGAGGACTGTCCTCATTCACAACCATAACCTACTCTTATCTATGTTTACTTTCAAATCCCTCCTTATACACACATTACCAAGTCCCTCCCTCTATAGAATTCTCTACTTTTCTGTGCTTCCTGTTGTATTAATATTTCCATACTTTAAAATTTGCAATCGCGAATAACTTATAAGTTTGCGTTGGGTGTGACTATATGGAGTTCATATTTCTTTATGCCAATTCCTAGAGTTGAGTTTTGCTATAGTAGGAGGTGTAGCATATATATATATATATATATATATATATATATATATATATATACTATTATATATATATATATATATATATATAATAATATATATATATATAATATGTAATATATATATAATAATAATATATATATATGTATATGTATAATAATAATATATATATAATAATAATAATATATGTAACACTTCATTATTAACAATGATAAAAAAAAGAATAATGAAAATTTTTTATAACTCATATATATATATGTATAATAATAATATATAATAATAATAATATATATATATATATGCTGTATAATAATATATATGTATAGGCTGCCTGGCGTTGGCGCACATCCCCTATGCAGGGGTAACACGGGGGGACCACAGGAAATCGAACTTTAAGGCTGGCTATCCCAAACCAGCGCCACCAACGTGTTCGCAGTCGAGTTTTAATTCTTGCCCCAGGTAGATAAAACTCCAACTGCTACGCGGAGGATTTGAACCAGCGTCCTCTCGTATGAGAGGCGGTGACTCAACCTCCTGCGCCACGAGGCGTATATATATATATATATATATATATATATATATATATATATAATATATATATATATATATATATATATATATATATATATATATATATATATATATATATATATATATATATATATAGAGTAATATCTTTATATATATATATATATATAAATATATTTATTTATATATGTAACTCATAATATAACAATATATATATATATATACTTCTTCTTCTTTATATATATATATATATATATATATATATATATATTATATAATGTTGAGTTTGTTTAACTTTTATCTTAAGGTATTACGACAAAACTAAAGTTTCATAAAGAAAAAGTTATTTTTATTAAAGTTTCTAGGACTTATTTACTTAATATCTTTATTTGCCACTAGAGGAATGAAAGAAGAACTATCGAGAAATGGAGCACTATCGAAGAGGAGTTTCATATAAAGTTTACAAGGACTCTTAGGATTTTCTTAAAGTCCTGCTTAGTGTACGTATATTTATATATATATATATATATATATATATATATATATATATATATATATATATATATATATATATATATATATATATATAAGTATTTATATAATATATATAATAAAAATAACAGTATATATATATATATATATCAGTGGCGACTCCAGCAACTTTTTGCTACTCTCTCTCTCTCTCTCTCTCTCTCTCTCTCTCTCTCTCTCTCTCTCTCTCTCTCTCTCTCTCTCTCTCTCTCTCTCTCTCTCTCTCTCTATCATAACACACCCCATAACTTTGTCCAATAATTTAGATGAGATCCTCGTGAAGGAGACACAAAATTATGAAGAGATTAGAGGAACCCTAAAATTAATACTTTCCTTTCAAATCATTTAATGATAAGGGGATACTTTACAACCGAGTAATAAAACAATAAAACAGTCATATGCGTCATATTGTAAGCGGAGACTATTTATTCTTTACAGATGAAGAAATTTATATTTGTTTTTTTTTGATAAATGTTGTATATATATTCGTTTATATATATATATATATATATATATATATATATATATAACTTAATAACTAATAACCAACTAGTAGCAATATATATATATATATATATATATATATATATATATACCTATAGATATAGATATAGATATATTATATATATATATAATGGTAATTAGGCTCTACTGAAGTTTACGTTGACGGTTCATAGGAAGAAATATATATATGGATATATATATATATATATATATATATATATATAT
>JABUQX010135131.1:10000-20000 GCA_015478945.1 Trachelipus rathkii | reverse complement strand
AGAAGAGACAGGAAGAGAAATGAGGAGCTTAGGGCGGATTTGGGAGTGAAAAGCGTGGTAGAGCTTGTGGAGAGGGGGACAGCTGCTGTGGTACGGACATGTTAAGAGGATGCAGGAGCAACGAATGCCCAGAAGATATCTGGAATGGATACCGGAGGGGAGAAGAAGTGTGGGAAGACCTAAAGTTAGATGGAGCGACAAGGTGAGAGCGGCAATGTTGAAGAGAGGAAGGAGCGTCCAGGATGTGGAGGCGTCTGAGGTTGTGGATGGACAGAAGTCGTTGGAGAAGTTTCGTGCAGGACAACTGACAGATGCATGCATCTACAGGAGATTTGTGAGAAAGATATATATATATATATATATATATATATATATATATATATATATATATATATATATAAGATATATATATATATATATATATATATATATATATACACTACCTACCCTATGTATACACCCCTGATATATATATATATATATATATATATATATATATATATATATATATATATATATATATATATATATATATATATATATATATACTATATATATATACTATATATATATATATATATATATATATATATATATATATTCAAAATTTGCTTATGAAAAAATGTTTTCCTTTTTTTGTGGCAGTCTGAACCTTGCAAATTATGAGGTATGATATCAAAAGATTGTATTTTAATTTTTACGCTGATTGAGCAATATTTAATAGTGACACAATGCTGTTGAAATATAGGAATACATAGCTTTTCCCCACCACCCCTGAGGTAGCTATAACAGGTGCGTTTTTTTAATGTGGTATCCCCAAGAGGCCTACTCCACAACTTATTCAATTCATTTATTTAATTTTTATTACTTATTATATGTTTTATTCCTTATTTTCATAACTCTTTTTCAGTTGTTTCTTTGATAATCCTGGAAATTTTTCCCTGTGTCTTTCTATAAATTGAAGAATGTATTGCATTTCTTCCTCGTTTTTTGTTAGGTGATTATTATAGTTTTGCACTAGTGCAATAGCTCTTTCGGCATTGTAGTTGATGACATTTATTGATTTGGTAACTTCTTGTGCATTCTTATAGTCCGTTCTTTCGTTCCATTCCAATGGGTCAACCTTGAGAAAAGTGGAGTCCAAACGTAATTTATTGAAGAACAAATGACTGCATTCTGTTATAAAGTCGGCAAGTGTTTTTTTATGAAGTTAATCTTCATTCTTAAATACAAAATTTATCTGGCATATCTACACTTGTTCTTCTTGGTTTATGCAGAGCTTCAACCATCTTTCGTTTCATTTCAACTGGTACTTCATCATCCATAAATGTAAGAGCTGCAAGTTCTTCTCCTAAATACCACAAGTGACGCTTGAGAGCTTTACTAGCTACTACTGATAATTCACAATCGTCACAGAATTCCAGCTCTTGAAGGTACTTCAAGTCATTTCTTGGGGCTTAAGCTGCTGATGGGGCTGAAAACCAATTGGGAACATAAAACCTTACAACAAAGTTCACAAATCTTGTCATTGCAGTTGCTTCTTGCTCTGTCATATTAAACTGCGACTTAAACAAGACTATTTTTAATGAATAAATGACTCGTGCCATCTATCGTGCTCGATGTAGAGCACCAGGTTTACGAAAAGAAAACCGTTTCTCAAGGTTCCCACATAAATAAGCAACATTAGTTCTCTATAATCATCCCGTGGGTGGCTTTTCTTTAACTGCTCACTACAAAAAGCTAAGACATTTTCTGTCCATGAATCACTAATACTCACTATCTCATACTTTTCTTTATTAATTTTTTTCCAAAATTTCTGGAAACGTTAGAACAGGTCAATGTCTGATCCTGATGAAATACAGTAACATATTTTGTGAATATGATGTCGACATGGAAAGGCCAGAAGACTTCTTTTAAGCTTCTCTTCTATAATCCTAAGTAGCACTTTTGGACCGGTATTGCTGTTTATTGTCAAAAAACATTCTACTATGCTATCTTCCAAATTTCAATCTTTTAGGCACTGTACTACTATACTACAACTTCTGCAACATTTTCACCGGTTCCTCTCAAAGTTTTGGAACACCCCAGCAACCTTGGTTTCCCTCCACAATTACGACGATCGCTAGACATTCAACCTTGTCTTATCTGGTTACATTCAACAATAACTTACCATCACAGTGTACAGATGTCAGTAAACCACCAGGAAATGTTTGTTTAATATCCTCAGCTATTGCTTTACGAACGTCAGACCTTCGCCGCCGTAATGTACTTCTGCTTAATACAATATTATCAACTTTTTTCCCAAGCGCATTTGCAGTAGCTGTTACTACTAACATCTCACATCGATCACTCATTTTCGATCTATCCAAAGCCATTGCTAAGTCAGGGGTTATGATTTTATGACGTTCCTTTGAACTCTTACATGGTTTGACTCTGGACGGTCCAGGTTGGGGTTCTTCACTGCTAGAGGAACTACCACCATCCACACTAGTACATTCTTGCAGAATACGTAATTGTTCCTCCTGCAGACGAACTTCCCTTTTAATTCTATTACTTTCTTGTTCTTCCCTTTTACGCTTTCTTTCTTGTTTTCAGTATATTTTTTATCCACATTACTCATATACCCTCGCCTACCTTTTTCTCTCTGAGCTTTAAGAAAAACTATCTTCTTCATTTGATATTATTTTCATTGCGTTTGCATGTGCGATATCAAATAAATCATTTAAGCTTTCTTTAAAGACAGTCTCTTTTTCAATTTGTATTTAACTTCTTGATTTCAATTTTAAAAGTGATCTGTGTTGTTCATATGTATTTCTAATCTTGGTTAAAACATCCTGTTTGGCTTTCGTGGTGACTTTGCTCTATCCCAGAAGTCATATATTTCAGAATATATTATATTTGAAGCCTCCTTTACTGATTTCTTGTTGTGTATCAGCCAAAACAGATGACGTAATACATTGCCAATTGATAGAAGTTTTGATCTACAGGTCAGGATTTCTGATATTTGCCCAATAAGCCAAACATGTGTATCCGATCTTGTTTGACGTGATTGAGACATTCTACATAAGAAATTTAAATAATTATGACACGGCAGCCAAGTAAATTTTGACACAACCAACACCTATAACGTCTACAGCATAACTGACAACCCGCTAAAGTTTACTCAGCCACGCGCAACTTTCTTTGCTCATGTGTCACCATTAAATGTTATTTTTTTTACTTCAAATTTAAATAGAGTATTTTTACGGTAAACGTCACAACTTAGAACGTTCAGAATGATACCTTTCTTAATTTTGATTTTTTTTGACCACACTAATATATATATATATATATATATATATATATATATATATATATATATATATGTATATATATATATATATATATATATATATATATATATATATATATACTATATATATATGTATATATATATGTTTAGCTTGTGTGCGTGTAAGTATATGTGTTTTTAGGTGTTGTAAAACAACAATGATTTTCAAGCTAAAATACATTAGTTTTTGCCAGATTTTATTTGTTTTTATGGGTTTTAAAGCAGGTATTAGCAAACTTTAATCAATCTACCCGATCATAGGAGATTTGCCTTTATCGACAACTAGGTCAAGTATTTAACAAAAACATCGAATAATTTTTTTTGCATTTCTGAAGTTTAAAACAATAAGGAGACCTAGTATAATAACCAATTGAAAGAATTTAGATTTTCCCACTATCTTCATAAAAGCTTACTTAATATCCATTGACAGCGGAAAAAGTCAATTAATTTTCCACTGTTCTATATAATCTTAAAAAATGACAGCAAAATTATGATATATTGTAATTTGCCTAGTTCTCAAACCTTACGTTGAGTACACAACATCCTTTTAAAAATCATTAACTCGTAAATTCATATTGGATGAAAAAAAAGACTCTGCATTGTCATCTTGCGACTCACTATGAATAAACACTCTTAAAATATCCGTTAACATACCTTTTTATCAAAATAGATTGATGAATTAATGGCCGACATGTGTTCTGAAGAGAAGCAGCTATAAGAATATTGATCATTCGCAGTGACATTTGGATATATATTGTATTAATATATACGGTTATATATATATGTGTATATATATATAATATATATATATATATATATATATATTATATATTATCTATAATATATATAGTATTATATAAATATATATATATATATTATATTATAAATATTATAATATATTCATAGTGTACCCAAAGCTTGATCTCTATAATGATTAATTGCCCTATTTAATAGATCACTTTGATATAGCATTTAAGAAAGACTATTAGTAGACTCTCGAAACGCTTCTTTAATTATCTTTATTAAATTAATTGCTAATGCTGATTTTACATGAATACACATTAAGATATGTCACTTTTGATCAAAATTAAATGTTTATTTATTGGTTTCGTTTAAAAGTTAAGAATTAGAAGGTGGCTGTTTGCCTTTTAGGCAAATTAGCTTTTTGTGCCATCCTTAGAGCATATAGCTATGAAAGAGCAATGAAAGTGAAATTGGAAG
This sequence comes from Trachelipus rathkii, assembly GCA_015478945.1. Taxonomy (NCBI): domain Eukaryota; kingdom Metazoa; phylum Arthropoda; class Malacostraca; order Isopoda; family Trachelipodidae; genus Trachelipus; species Trachelipus rathkii. The sequence continues at coordinate 15,448 of JABUQX010135131.1, read as the reverse complement.
TATTTTTTTTTGAAATTTTTTAAATATTTTACAGCTAAGGAAAGAAAATGTGAATTTTTTAATAGTATAACTGATTGTAATATGATTCCTATTATCTTTTTGCTACTAATTATATACTACTATTATTATATTTTTTTATTTAATCATTGATTTTCCATTGCATAGTTAATTTCCTAGTTTATACTTTAATATTAATAGATAAACAAATGTATTTGCTATCTATTTTATTCATTTTAATATAGAAAAATTACAGTTTGCTTATAGTGTCTTATGGGCAAAGCTGAAACAAGTACTTTAGCTTAATCAGAATGAATTTAAATATATATTGTATTGTACTAATTAGCATTGTATTATTGAGCTGTAATAAGCTCAGCGGGAAGTACTCAGACTATCCATTGATATTTAAACAGTTTATTATCGATTTCCTGGAAGTGAAATATGAAAAACACGTCATTTTTATCAAAGGTAATTAATTTTATTAATTCTTGATTTTGAAAACATAATGTCATTAAAGACCAAATCAAATTTAATAAACTCTACAACTGCAACGACTACGACTACTACAACTAAACCTGCATCACAAATACTATTACTACTACTTTTAAAACTGCTGTTACTATTCTACAATTTATAATAATAATAATAATAATAATAATAATAATAATAATAATAATAATAATAATAATAATAATAATAATAATAATAATAATAATAATAATAATAATAATAATAAAAATAATAATAATAATTATTAAATAAATTTACACTGACATTTCCAAACGAGACTAAGATTTTCAGACTTTCAACATTCACATAATAATGAAATATTAAAAAGTAAAATTTACATTTGGAAAATCCAAAGCTCATTAAAAATATTGGATAATAAAGAGCTTTAAGATTATTATTATTATTATTATTATTATTATTATTATTATTATTATTATTATTATTATATATATATTTTTATATATATATATATATATATATATATATAAAATATATATATATATATATATATATATATATATATATATATATATATATATACTCATATATATATATATATATATATATATATAAGTTGTTAAAGAAAGAACACATAATGGGAACGTAAAAAATTAACTGCCTTCTCTGGGATTGAACCACCGCATGTTGCGCGTGAGGACAATATGCCCGGTGCTGCTATACAACTGAGCTATCCTCTAACCCAGAGTTTAGTTCAATAACAGTTTTTATGTTTGGAGGATGGCTCGGTGTAAGCACCGAGCTATTATTCTCACGCGCAGTACTGATTCAATCCCAGAGAAAGAGCTGGTCTTACCTTCCTATATGTTCTTTCTTCTTTATCTTTATCTAATTGCGATTATTATTAGTAATTTTTACCATCTTTATATATATATATATATATATATATATATATATATATATATATATATATATATATATATATATATATATATATATATATATATATATAATTTCTATATATATATATATATATTAGACCGGTCCAGAATCGTCAATGTTCGAAATGTTAATCTGAGTTTGGAGCTGTGATAGCATTGGAAGCAGTAAACCACATTTTAACATATAATATAATAATAAATAAATTGATGTCCCTCAACGAGTTGTATTCTACTTCTGTTAATGGAAACTGCTCTAGAAACAAAAAATATTTTAAGTGCATAAATGGCTTTTGCCATCCATCGGGCGTGACTGAATGCTCCAGGAGCCCTAAATTTTACATTCTCCGGAGAGACTTTTCCCATGAAAATCAAACATAGGTTGAGTAGTTCTAGATAATCATCTCTTGGGTGATGTTCTTGTAGCTCACTTTGCAGAAAGCTCCCTACTTCGTCTTGATATTTTAATAGGGTATGTTGAATTATCTGGTCCACAATTCCTACTTTGTACTGAGTCTGGTCTATATTAGACCAAAAGACCTGGAATCTCTTGAATATTTCTGGTTGAGGACCAGTGGTTAACCCCATTTTGCAATCGAAAAGTGCTTTTAGGATCACCTCCAAAATATGATGGCGACAGGCCAAATATAACAGGTCTTTTCCTAATGCTTTCTCCAGCAGAGTACAGGCTCCCTTACCATGACCCGTGTTTGACGGTGTAGTGTCGAAACACATTGCTATTACATTTTCCGCTAGCCCCCAGTCTTTTAAACTTTCAGCTACAGCTTTTGACTGGGAATATCCTGTACTATTCTCTAAAGCTGGTACCCCTAAAAGCTGCTCCTCTTCTCCATTGCTCACAAGAATGACCAACCTCTCTACATTTTCTTTCTTGAGGATGTTTGGTAACATCTTACCATCCCAGTGTACAACTGTTCCCTCCAATTTCTTATTTTGAAATTTATTTTTTATTTTATCTGCTCTTTGTTGCCTGAATGAATTTCTACGTCTTCTAATAGTGCTGCGGCTCAGAATTATTTCTTCAGTGTTAACATCTAACGCCTCAGCTGTTGCAAATAATATTCGCATGGCGTTCCTGTCCAAAATGTTGCATCTGTCCAGTAACATGGATAGTTTTTCAGTGACAACTTGAGTTCCACTGCGTTGTCTTTTTCTTTTGGTGACAGAAGCACATGCCTCAACATCAGCCTGGTTTTCTGATTCCGGAAGATCTTCACTGTCCAAAACAGGAGAGTATAATGTGTCCATCGGTTCTTCTTCTGATAGTTCTGAATCAGAGTTCGAATAAAGCTCTATTTGTTCTTCATCTGTGGAAGAGAAGAGAGAAAAAAATTAGTATTAAATGAGATAATCTTTTTTTCGTTCATTCTGTGAAAGAGAGTTGAACTTCGTCACAGACAAAAGATGAGTATTTGAGTAATAACAATAATGAAAAATTATTTAAAAATTAAAAACAAATAATAATTACGTTTTCTTGGGTTTGTTGTAGTAGATTGTTCTTTTCTCTTAGCTTCCTCCAATCTGGTTTTCTTGTCAGCTTTCCTTTCTTCAAGCCTTGCCAACTTTAAATCAACACCAGCCATGCAGCCTGGACGTCCTTTCTGTCATTGTAATTCGAGAAATTGAATATCTTCTGTTTTAGTCATTTGTGATACAGCATCTGCAGCAGCAATGTCAAATAGATCTTCTAGCTTAGATTTAAATGCAAGTTCACTTTCTTCTTGAATTTTGGATTTCCGTGAAGAGCTCTTTTGTATATTTGACCATTCTTTATACAATTTTTCCACTTTGTTGATGGCATGTTTAGCCATTTGAGTTGGTATTTTAGCTTTGGCCCAGAATAATGTGACCTCTCTTAACCCTGCTCAGGCACACTTCTTTAAAAATCACATAGTTGGTACACGTTGGTCAAATTTTTCACGGCTTACTTAACCTTTATTTTGATAAACTAGGTTATTGATTGATTATATTTGATGCATACATCTTCAAAGGGATGACTGAGACAAACTTTCATGCAAACAAATTTTTTTAAAAACCTTTTGTAAAAAACACAATGTTATTTTTTTTTAAAGAAACCCCCCAAAAAACACCATATTTTTTGAATATATAATAAAAAAACATAAAACACTATTTTAATTAAAATTTTTATGCAAATAAACAAAAAAATTGTAGAATCATCAATATTTTAATCCACATCGCCATTTAAGACTCTATTGCCTGCAAGAAATGAAATGAAAGTAAGTACTAATTTTTTTTATATAAAAATGAAATATTTCTATCTACATATGCAAAATATGTACATTTGAAGTATATATATATATATATATATATATATATATATATATATATATATGTAATAATAATATATCATAATATATATATATATATATAATAATAATAATAATATATATATATAAATATATATATATATATATATATAAATATATATATATATATATATATATATATATAATATATAATATATATATATATTCTAATAATAATAATATATATATTTATAATAATAATATGTATATATATATAAATATATATAATATATATATAATATATAATAATAATAATAATATATATATGTATAATAATAATCTCTTAATAATAATATATATATATATATCTTCTTTGAGGTACGCGGTTTTCGATGAATATAATATGCATATGTAATATGTATGTAATATATAATATATATAATAATATGTAATATAATAATATAATATATATGTATATATATATATATATATATATATATATAATATTTATATATATATTTATATATAATATATATATATATATATATATATATATATATAACTCTATATATATATATATATATATATACTTGGCTACGGGCCTGATATATATATATATATAATGATCTTCTCTTACCCTGTCGTGAATCTGAGGTGAACCAATTATCACCTGTCACATTTCTTCCTGAATTGGTGTATAGAGAAATAAGTTCTTCAGTTACAAACTCGCCTAAAGAAAACCCACTTGGTGGTTTTGTGTGCTTGCCTAAATAAGGCATTGCATTCAACATATAAGAAGATTGGGAGTCACATACCATTATCAGCTTTATGCCATATTTCGCAGGCTAATTGGCAATGTACATCCTAAAGAGACACCTTTCCCTGAGGCCAATAGATGTTCATCTATAGTTATATTTTCACCAGGCACATAGTGTGAGGTGCAGTTGGTTATAAAGTTTTCCCAAAGAGATCTGACTGGAAAGAATTTATCTACGAGGACACGTACAGCTCTCGTGGAGCTAGCATCAAATCGGAGATTTCTAAGCAAAAAATTGAAACATCTCTCTCCCATTGCTGCCCTGAAAAAAGGTGCCCCAATATCACTACTAAAAATTTCCTCGGTGGATACATGATGTCGGGGGAGCACATGGTGGAGTTGATGGGATGGTGAGTATATGTGCACTTGTAGAGGTAGAACACTGTAGTGTTGATGAAGTAGATAGACAAGGTGGTATTGCTAATGTCGTAGTTGACAAACTTGAAGTTTGGAGGAGGAGTTGTAGATGGATTAGTTTTTAGATTTTCAGATTTAGGTGTTTCTGATAAGGCAGTCGACACATTTTCATTTGAAAGGGTTGCAGGATCAAGCAACCTATGAAGTGACGAGGTACTTGCACAATCTTCATCGTCATCAATCTCAACCATATTTCTAATTTTTCTTGGAGTAAGAACTAACTTTCTTTTCCTTTTGTTCATATTCATATTTCCAAAACATTCCGCTATTTTACTAACAAATCCATCACTCTCTACAGAGTCATATTCCACGTCATCCTCACTTTCACTGTCTGAGGATTCAAAAAGAGAATTCCCTTCCAAATATGAATTAGACATTTATATATATATATATATATATATATATATATATATATATATATATATATATATATATATATATATATAGATACATATTTGTATTTACACACTCATAAATATATATATATATATATATATATATATATATATATATATATATATAT
>JABUQX010135130.1:12500-18083 GCA_015478945.1 Trachelipus rathkii | reverse complement strand
GAAAATTAATTTTCAATCACTATTCAAAATTGGAATGGCCATTAAAGAAAATGGATAAAGGTTTAATTATAAATTAATTAAAAATGAATATTCACGAGCAAAATTATAACATATATATGAGCGCGAACGGAAAACAGTATTGTGGATTCGTCAATAGCCACAAAAGAGAGATTACACTGGCTGTGGGTAACTACTTCGAAGAGTTGAAATAATACAAATAAATAGTGCCATTCTGAGGCACTTAGACAATGATACGATGGTTACAGCTGCTATAAAGAAAATATTAGAAGTGTTCAAACTGGTCCGAAAATACTTTCCCAACGGGCATTTTATGCTCATGCTATTCACTGTTCAGTATGGAGCGCAACACAGTTAGAACTTTATGTTTCACAATGAGAATAATTGGGAACTATTTTAGTTCACCAATACAGAGAATTATTAAAAAAAATGGGGAAGATTTTAGCGTAGGCACTATGAGCAAAACTAACACGAAATTGAGAACAAGGTAGGCGAAATGTAATGATGGATTATTATGATTTAGAGAAGCTTGAGATAGATCAAAATATTGAACCTTCTTCTAAAACATAGAATCTTATTATGATTTAGAAAAGTTTTTAAAGCTGTTGTAAAGGCTTTAGAGGAGCTCTGGGATGGCCATCAAGATATTAATCTTCTCCTACAACATCGAAATCTTTGACAATCTGTAATCGCTCAACAGCGATACTATTTATGTTTATATATGACTTAAACTTTACTCTCCTTCACTCCTCAAATTATCAATATGAACTATATACAATCTCAATCTTTAGTGACGACAAGCGTTCATAATCATCTTGGAAATGTGTTGTTGGCTTTGAAACATTTTCACACTAATACTGATGTAAAATTTTTAAGCATTTTATAAGTGCAATAAAACTTCTGCTTTCTGTTAATGAAGAAATGAAAATGACGCGTGTCACAATCGATGTAAAATGAAAAGGCATAAAACAATTGCAATTCCTTTTCTGTAATAAATTTCAATCCAGTTAGCGGAAAGGAAGTCGGTGAGCCATGCATCCTACAATCTAACCAATCTTGGTTACAGTCATTCCATGCGCATATCCATTAAACAAAATTTTGGAATTTTTTAAATAAATTTGATCTATACAGTCCCACTTGGATTTTTAAGCAATTTAGCATTCATCTCACTCGCAACGTTCACTCCAGAAAGATATTTTTCTACTCTGTAAAGTCTCAAAACGTACACTTTGCTGTTAGGAGAGCAAGAAGAAGAATTTTTTATATATACATAAAATAGCATCTTTCATTGTATTTTGAAATTGTTATCAACGAAATCATATATATAGTATACTATATAATATATACTAATATACTATATAATATATATAATCATATATATATATATATTATTATATATATATATTATATATATATAATTTATATATATATACTAATATAGATAAATTACCTCCATCTGCCTTATAGGTTCTCTCTCTCTCTCTCTCTCTCTCTCTCTCTCTTCTCCTCTCTCTCTCTCTCTCTCGTCTCTCTCTCGTCTCTCTCTCTCTGCTCTCTCTTCTCTCTCCTCTCGTCTTTGCCCCTTTAGTTTTGATATAGTGTGAATCCTTTGGCGAATCCTTTCAGCAAATTGGCTTGCGTTTCTGACACAAGAAAAGATTTAAGTGGAACCTTATTGATTTTATGTCCGTCTTAATTTCTTCAACAGCGTTGGCCATCGCTTATAAAAGGCCCACATGAGTCTTTGGTTTTCTTGTTGAACAAATATTGTGGGAGAAGTAAGAAGAAGAAAAGAAGAAGTAAGAAGAAGAAAGAATTTTTATGTGGCGACTGCTTTGAAAATAAATGTAATCGCATTTCTCACAGAAACTTTGGACCAAATTTAGAAAATTACAAATTTCTTTTCATTTTATCTCTCGCTCATATATATATATATAGATTACTATATATACTAGATATATATATATTATATATATATTATATTATATATATAGTATTATCATTATATATCTATATATATATAGTATATAATATATATAATAACTATATACTAGTATATAATATACTATATATAGATATAGAGAGAGAGAGAGAGAGAGTGTTAAAAAAACCATTTTTTGGCATTATAAAAAAATATTAGTTTTTTTGTATAATTTTTCGTTTTTTTATCAAATAGTATAATTATTTTACTTTTTATAAATTTTCTATCATTTCTAGAGCCTCACTTTTTTACTAAAAAGCCTCGAAATAGTTTTTGCTACAAATTGTACCCTACAAGTAACTGTTTTAATAGCGAAGGCATGCAGCTTGGTACTATAGAGAGAGAGAGAGAGACGAGAGAGAGAGAGGGAGAGAGAGTAGAGAGAGAGCAGAGAGAGAGAGAGAGAGAGAGAGAGAGAGAGAGAGAGAGAGAGAGAGAGAGCATGCAGCTTGGTCCTGTTGATGTTATTCTTTGGAACAACTTACTTTTGTGAGTTTTTTCCCTACTCAATTTTAACAAATAAAAAATAGATCATATCATTTAAAACCAGTTATTTATACAGTACTATTATGGGAAAAAACTATTCTCAAGATTATAAGAAATTCAATTAGCTCTATATAATAATTAAAATATGTAAGCTAGTAAAATAACGTTATTGTGTAAAAAAATTGACAGCTCCGTAACAGCACCAGTTAAACCATCAGAGGTCACTAACTCTCAAGCTATGTTGAAATGAGGAATGAATTATTGTGAGATCTTTAGATTTATCTTCGCATCCTTCTGATGCCATCTCCTAGGCTATTTGAATTGACATGCTTTTTAAAAAGCAAAAAGAAAATGTGTGGAAGAGAGTATTGTGTTGTACATTAGTATCTGAAGAGGTGGCGATGAAATTCCTGTTGGACACTCCTATAGCGCTCCCTCTTTATACGCTGGAAATACTTTTTCGTGCTAGTGTGGAACGGAAGGGATGAACAGTTGAGTACTAGAGGACAATAGAATGTTCCAGTCCAGCATACCACTTCATATGTCTATCGCTCAGATGTTGTTTACGCCACACTCACATAATGGTACACACACAAACACAGTCACACATACACCCACGCATATATATATATATATATATATATATATATATATATATATATATATATATATATATATATATATATATATATATATATACTATATATATACTATATATATATATATATATATATATATATATATATATATGTATATATATATATATATATATATATATATATACATATATATATAACATATATATATGTAATATATATGTAATAATAATAATGTAATATATAGCAACCTTAATATAATAATAATAATATAGCAATAATATATAACTAATATATGCTCATCATATATATATGAGTTTGGACCTCTCGCAAGAACTCGCGATGAACGGATCGATAAAAGTGGTTTATGATTCTTTATATATATATATATATATATATATATATATATGCTAATATATATATATATATATATGTATATAATATGTAATATAACTTTTTATATCTTCATATATATATATATATATATGTATATGTATAATATATATATATAATAACTGCTACACCAACAATATAACCAACAACAATAAAATAAGTGGACTGCCATATATATACTATATATATATATATATATATAAATATATATATTAAACAAAAAACATAAAGTGGGAAGGTAAAGAATCACTGCGCCTTCTCCGGGATTGAACCACCGCATGTTGCGAAATGTTAACCTGGTGATGTCGCCTTGAAGGGAACTCGATACTTTAAAACTGTTCTTGAACTCCAACTTTTTGGGTATATATAAGCTCAGTCGTAAAGCATCGAGCATATTATCCTCATTTTTCGCAACATGCGGTGGTTCAGTCCCGGAGAGGCAGTAATTCTTTACCTTCCCAGTTTATGTTCTTTGTTTAAGATCTAAATAATAAATTGGATTATGCAATATTTAACAACTAAATATATATATATATATATATATATATATATATATATATATATATATATATATATATATATATATATATACTATATCTATATATATATATATATATATATATATATATATATATATATATATTAAATATATATATATATATATATATATACTATATATAGTGTAACTGGAGCTAAGTAATTAAATGTAATATTTCCCTGTATATCACACTAATTTAAAATGATTAATCTCAACTCATCACAACGACTGTCAAATTTCTGTCTCCAGAAATTGATTTCGGCAATAGAGGAAAATTAATAAGAAATTGTTGTGATAGATGGACCGAACGGTGTAATAAAAACACACTTGAGATATATTCCAAAATATACCTTTATTATTAGTGTGGGTGAGCTGTCAAAATTTTAACAGCCGGTTATATGCTTAGTCGTAAAAGTTAACTGCCGGTTTGTTTTCGTGTATATTAAAATTAACGAAAGAGTTTAAGTACCGGCTCGGTTCCTTAAAAAAAATGTAACTACCGGTTGTGGCGAGCCGATGCGAACCGGCTCCAACTCGCCACAAAATATAAGACTATCTATTAGGATTGGCTGACTCACCGGCACAGGGCGGTGCGGTGCGGTGCGGTGCGGTACTGGTACACAATTTCATGGTGCGATGAGGTGTAGTAATTAGGGCAACATCAGTGTATTTAAATAAATTCATCTAAAAACGATGAACATGGAAAAGTATTGAAAATTTTAATTGTATCAAAAAAAAAAAAAAAACATTATTTTCATCCGCTTTAGCGGATATTTTTTAAACATCCGTTTTCAATTTATAACTGTTAAATTAATATTCCTGTTTTAACTACAATATATATATATATATATATATATATATATATATATATATATATATATATATATATATATATATATATATATATATATATATATATATATATATATATACGTGTGTGTGCATTTCTTTATAAGTAAGTTCAAGTCATCAGTTTTGCTAAGAAAGGCATTAAAAGACGCTAAGAAAACCTAATAGCCACTTTGATTTCTTTCGTAACGTCTCAAGAAAGAAATTTAAGAAATAATGTATGAGAAACAGAAGGAGAAGCAGGAGGGAAAGGAGATGAGGAAAAGGACGAAGGGAAGGAAACTTTTATTATAATTTCCAGTCACGATTTCGTGATGGCGTTCTGGTCTCAGCAACTCCTCGGATCATTAGTGGCTTTAGAGCGATCGAGATGGAAATATGGTGTAGTACGCGTGTATCCCGAGGGAATAGCCCCGAATCCTTTTTACGTGGGGTGGAAGGAAACTCATCGTAACAGCCAATGTCAACACGAACAAGTTATTTCCCTTCCTCTTGCATTTTAGCTAATGGAGTGGGTTGTGAAGGACTTTAAAGGATGCAGGGGAAATCGAAGAGAAGAGGAAAACGGCCATAAAATTCTCAGGGACTGAGGGATTTTTTTTTTTTTTTTGTATTTTGTTGATTTAGTATGACCGCTATCTGGGTTACTATTATATAATATAATATGTAATATATATATGTAACAATAATATATATAATAATAATATATGTAATAATATATG
>JABUQX010135130.1:0-7500 GCA_015478945.1 Trachelipus rathkii | reverse complement strand
CTTTGGTATGATGACCTACCTAGGTCTTGGCCCTTGGGACTTAGTGGAGGAGTCAGTTTGGCCCTTAGACTAAAAAAAAGTTTGGAGACTCCTGGTTTAATCAATTCTAAATCCTGATGATGCATGTCACTGATTTAAATCAAGCTGGGCAGTAATTCTAAAACTTTTTTTTTAAATAATTAGTACAAGACTGAAAATTTTTAAATTCTAAATTTTTAAATCCTCTTTATATGTTATTTAAAAAAACAAAAAAAAAAAACAAAAAAAACAGAGGATTAAAGTTGTCGTTTGGGCGTTGTGTTCTTGTGATTATTTATTATTTATTGCTTGCGTTACTTTGGTAGGAGGTACAGAAAGGACATGAATATACCATGATACTCATGTCCCTTCTGTACCTCCTACCAAAGGGACAGAAGGGACATGAGTATCATGAATATAATACCATGATACTCATGTCCCTTCTGTCCCTTTGGTAGGAGGTACAGAAGGGACATGAGTATCATGGTATTATACAGTATATTTACAGGTCTGTCATTATCAAAATTCGCATGAAACTCTTCATAAGATTCTTCTAATGACGTTACTATTAATTTTTTATTTGTGTTTTTTCCGCCCCTATTTGTCTTTTATTACTGTTAGGTGTCGATCCCCAGTGATAGTTGTAGTTTTGCTCTTTTGGAGTGATAAATCATTTCTAATTGTTTGTTTTAATGATAGGTTTTTGCTTCGTTGAATGTTCTTGTATATTCCTTAAGGCGTTTATTTATATCTTTGTTTTTAGTTTAATGTATTATATTTAATATTTAATATTTAATATTTAATATTTAATATTTAATATTTAATATTTAATATTTAATATTTAATATTTAATATTTAATATTTAATATTTAATATTTAATATTTAATATTTAATATTTAATATTTAATATTTAATATTTATAATTATTATTTAATATTTAATATTTAATATTTAATATTTAATATTTAATATTTAATATTTAATATTATATTCAATATTTAGTTAAGATTTCCATCTTCAGCCAAGTTCCTTCCTTTTTTAGTTTGTTTGTATTCTAGTTGCATTCGTTAAACACTCTCTATTATAACCGATGTTATTTGGTCTTTATGTTTGTCAAAATTTTGTTAATTTAAATGGTATTGTAAATTGTTAATAGTGTATTGGTGTAATCTAAATTCTTAGTCATTTTCTCTCAGAATTGATAAATCGATGATGATGTTCTCGTAGAATAAATAAATACTTCCTCGTAAGTTTGACTTAATTTTATATTTCACCATTCGGTGATCACTACATGAATAAATATTATTTATTACTAATATAAATAATAATATAAATAATATTTTTACTAATATATATCGGAAAATATTTTTATTGTTGGTCAAGAAATAATCGACTTCATTTTTGTAGCATGACTCCAATACATGCATTATATTTATATTTTGCTGTAAAATGAGCTCGTGTATGAATGCTTGTATAGGTTCGATCTTTCAGCAAATTTCATTTCCTACTATGGTAAAATATTTGTATTGTTATTACGGTAATATCAAATTTTTGAGTTAAAATCGTGTGTGTGTGTGTGTGTGTGTTTTTTTTGTTTTTTTTTTTGTGATGATTTTAGTGCATATGTGTGCGTTTGTTACCTTCTTTTAGAAATTTTTAGGTTCTTTTATTGTGTGACGTAATGTTGAACTGCTAAATAATCTGAATTATACATCTTTATAAGTACTATTTCATTGGTGATCTGGTTCTGCCTCTATTTATAATATTTTTTACACTAACTTGTTCTGAATAAGAAAGACAACTGCATTCTCTTGTGTATCATTGTTTCCCATGTAGCTAAGTATGTGTTTGATTTTTAGTTTAATTTAACTTTCTCCTTTTCCTGATACTCACACAATCCCATGATTACTTATTTCGATATATCCACGACTTCATGATCTGCTTCAAGGGTTCTGCAGACGACGATCTTTGTTAGGTTCATTGCTCAAAAGCATGCTTATCCTGTTCAATAATTCTAAACACCCTCTATACTCAATCTGTTCTGACTGCAACTGTAGGCAGGTGCTCGTTTGTCTCCGGGAAATAAGAGTCGTCAAAGTTTTCTTGAGAGCGTTAAGGTAACATGTTTGCCGAAGAAAACTATTATATAATTGATTTACCTTCCGAGTCACATATAAAAAATGTGTAGCAAGCAGGATATCAATTAATATTTATAAAGAACATATATTAAGCACTTTAAAACTATAGCAGGATTATATATATATATATATATATATATATATATATATATATATATATATATATATATATATATATATATATATATATATATATATATATATATACTAACTATATACTGCTATATAATTGGATGGACCTAATGAGCTAAGATAAACGATTGCTTAAGTCCCATTGGACCTTTAAATGGCAGTGATGTCATACGTGTAGCTCTGCGCAGCTGTTCCATAACTCTTTCATATATCTTTATTACTGATTTCTTGCGCATGTATCTACAGATTTTTTCGAATATATATATATATATATATATATATATATATATATACATATATATAAATATATTTTTGCTAATATCTAAATATATATATATATATATATACTATATATATATATATATATTAGTTAAACATATTTTGCTAATCTAAATATGAGCATCTATATATATATATAATATATATATATATATATATATATATATATATATATATATATATATATATATATATTTATATATATATATATATATATATATATATATATATATATATATATATATATATAACATATATACTCTGCTATATATATATATATGTGTGTGTGTGTGTGTGTGTGTGTGTGTGTGTGTGTGTGTGTGTGTATGTGTGTGTGTGCGTGTAGGTGTGTGTACTGTTTTAATCTTCAATTGAAATACTGTATTACCTCTTCCAGCATGTCAGACAGGGGTAAAAAACATTACCTATGGCACCACGGCAAAGATTCAAAAGCTAAAAAGGAGGGTGAGAGAAGGGGAAGCGCCTCTTCCCTTCACCCGTCTCCACGTCCAACCCCTCGACGCCCGTCTCCGCGACGCCTGTCTCCGCACCGTCCTTCTCCACGTCCGTCTCCGAGACCTACAAGAAACAGAAGGCACTCGAATTGGCGTTTACCTGCATTTATTAGGAAAAAGTTTGACGTAAGTTATCTTCAACTACTACTACTACTACTACTACTACTACTACTACTACTACTACTACTACTACTACTACTACTACTACTACTACTACCAAAGAAAAATAATATTTTGCCGACATTTCCAAGCTTCCATACTACAATTACAATCACTAATACTTCAATAACTAATACTCTTACTACTGCTACCATTACTACTACTACTACTACTACTACTACTACTACTACTACTACTACTACTACTACTACTACTACTACTACTAATAATAATAATAATAATAATAATAATATTAAATAATAATAATAATAATAATAATAATAATAATAATAATAATAATAATAATAATAATAATAATAATAATAATAATAATAATAATAATAATAATAATAATAATAATAATAATTAAGAGATCAGGTCGTGTGGGGATCAGTAGCCCATTGGAAGGTCAAAGAGGAGGAATAGCAATCACAAGTCAAGCTTTTCAAGACCCATTAACATATAAAAACCCTTATTTGCCTGCCTTTGGATCCCCCGATGTGCCTCACTTTGGAACCTTTGCTACTCCTTATTACGAGGCCGAGGTGAGAGAATTACCGCAGCAATTTTTTTTTTTTTTTTGTTTCTTTCTCGCTTGATTGACTCTTTACTTGTTTATTTTTTGTGCGTTTATTTATTCGAATGTTTGGTTGTTTTTGTTGTCTCATTTTATCAATTTTTTTTTGTTTCTTTGTCGTTTGATTGACTCTTTACTTGTTTATTTTTTTGTTTTGCTTTTTGGTTGTTTGATTTTATCAATTTTTTTGTTTCTTTGTCGCTTGATTGACTCTTTACTTGTTTATTTTTTTGTGCGTTTGTTTATTCTATTTTTTTGTTTGATTTTATAATTTTTTTTGCTTCTTTGTCGTTTGATTGACTTTATTTGTTTATTTTTTGTTTTCTTTGTTTATTCTATTTTTTGCTTGTTTGGTTGTTTGATTTTATAAATTTTTTTGCTTATTTGTCAGCGCTTGATTGACTCTTTGCTCGTTTATTTTTTGTGCGTTTGTTTATTCGATTGTTTGGTTGTTTGATTGGTTGTTTGGTTGTTTTGTTTATTTTTGTGCATTTTTATTTATTTTCTTTGTTTTTATTTATTTATTATTTGTTTATTTGTTTTTGTGTTTTTGTTTATTTGTCTAGTTGGTGTGTTCATTAGTTTATTTATTTTTATTTGTTTTTATGTATTTATTAATTATTTGTTTGTTTGCTTGTTTGTTTATTTATTTGTATGTTTATTTGTATATTTAGTTTTTATTTATTTGTTTTGTTTATATATTTGTTTCTTTGTTCTTTGTTCAGTTGAGAAATGAAGGAATGTTTGAGTATTTGGTCATAGACTTTATTTATATAGCAATAATTTTCTTCTTGCATTTAAACTGTACTACATTTATATATAATTATTTATTTACTATATATATTCACTGGACTTTTTTTTTGTTTCCTCAACTTTAGATTCAAGATTACACTGCCCATCGCGAGCCTAGATACTTAGACCTATTCGAACCTGGTGTTCAAGTGATCCGAGATCCAAAGTTAGACCAACCTTGTCCTACTTGGAAGGAAAGACTACGGTTTTTATTTTCAAGCAATTTAGGTGCGTTCGCTACCTCAAAGTTTGTTATTGGTGAGTAGTAAAACCTCGCTTTTATATATATATATATATATATATATATATATATATATATATATATATATATATATATATATATATATATATATATATATATATATATATATATATATATATATATATATATATATATATATATATATATATATATATATGATCGCCTTTTATTTTTTAGTATTTATCATTTAAAGTTTTTGATTTAATTAACTTAAAATTTTTCAAAATATAATTACTTTTGTATTTATTAATTGAATTTAGAAATTGACTGTAATTATTTTTTTATGAGTAATAAAAAAAGCAATAAAATGAGTTCATTATTATTAATTGCTTCTAGATTGCTAATTTTATTTATATATTTATTTACTATGCGATAAAAATCTGGCTTTAAATTCTATTAATTAAAGAAAATAATCTTTATTTATTATATTTTTATTTTATATTTTATTTTATATTTATATTTATATTTTGTTTGTTATATATATTTTATATTTATTTTATATATTTTTATCCACTAAAAATAAAACTCACCGCACATTAGTGACTATTGTTTGGAACTCGTTCAAATAGTTTTGTTGTTCCTCAAATTTAAAAACAAATTTCATTCTTTTGCAATTTATGATAATTCGAGCAGAAATATTAAAAAAAAATAATATACCTCATACAAAAAAAAGTAGCTCTTGCAAGGCGGGCCTCATCATAACTATAATCTTTTCAGGTTGTTGTGTTCTTTTAGTGGTTTTGATCATAGGAATTGTAGCGATCGTCTCTATTGCCAAGTTACTCAGGTCCGTTTCATTTGATCCGAGAGTGTCTTTTCCTTATGTTATTACGGCTACGTCATGTGGATTGGTCAAGGGGTCAGTTTACTATTATATATATATATATATATATATATATATATATATATATATATATATATATAAAAATATATATAATATATATATATATATATATATATATATATATATATATATAACTCTTTATATATATATATATATAAATATATATATATATATATATATATATATATATAATATATATATATATTATATATATATATATATATATATATATATATATATATATATATATATATATATATGCTATTATATATATATATATATATATATATATATATATATATATATATATATATATATATATATGAACGATTAAAAATTCAAAAACTTTGTCAAAATTAAAATAAAGACGCTAGCCTGAAAGGGGTGCTGTTATAAAAGTAGATCCTAAACTTCCTCCACCTACTCCACTTCCACTCCCTTACCAAGGCTTTTATAATTCCTTTAAACGTTCTTTGCTTAAAAACAAAACTTTCTATGCTAGCTTTATTTGTTATGAACGGAATAAATTACATCAAACGGTAAAAGTAGTTCTTGCTCTCCTTCATGTACGCCATTAAACCCAAGGTTATCCCATTTTTATCGCCTGATAAGAAATTGCTGACATAAGTGAGAGACTTAAGACAAAGACCTCACAGTTCATCACTTATAGGTGCAATTTTGTCGTAACAAGGACGCCGCCAGTTCTTCGACCTATCCATTACTTCACTTTATTCCCTCTGAAAGTAGACTGACTTGACCTGACCCGACAGACTGACTAACTGATCTAATATTGTACTATGAAGGATATGACTTTTTCCTCAACTGTTTCACTTTTCCAATATATAAATGCAGTTGGGAATTTTCGTGAGATTTAAATGATCAACTCTTGGATGTTTACATCATTTTATCCCATTAAGGACAAAAACTGCAGTACTATCTCTAACTTAATAAATTATGCAGTGACCCAATCTGTAGAGCGATAGAATCGCAAGACAATAGGCTATGGTTCGATCCCCCATCTGGATTGACTCGCGTGTTTGAAGATGGGGTTTCGAACCCTAGTCCCTCTCCATAAGAACTTTTATATATATATATATATATATATATATATATATATATATATATATATATATATATATATATATATATATATATATATATATATATAGTCTAGGAATCTAGGTGACTTCACCGACATGATCAATTCTTTAACCCTGCTCAGGTAGCCGAGGGTAAAAATTACCAACGCCTAGAGCAATTTTTTTGTTTTTTCCTTCTAAAATCATTACGTCATGAGATATGGGGGTGAAATTGGAGAATTGGGGGATTTAGGGGGTAATAGATATTGCTGTCACATAAACTTAGCTGCACTGTGGGCTCCGTGGGGGGAAGTTTGTGGTAGAATTTACCAACGTCTACCGTTTATGTTTTTCTCTATGGTATATATTACCGACGGATACCCTTTATGCCTGTTTAGTTTAGTGCAGTTTATAGTGTTGGCCGACGCACCGGGTGCGGTGCGGTGCGTGGTGCGCTTATTTTGATGCGGTTCGGTGCGGTATGGTGCGGTGCGGTGAAGTACATAATTTCAGTGACCCGGTGCGGTGCGATTTTAAATTATGGTGATGTGCGGTGGGGTGCGGAATGTTGTGCACATTCAAGCATAGAGGTGCGGTGCGGTGCGGTGCGGTGTGGTGAGGTGACAAAAATAATTTTTAGGTGCGGTGCGTGGTGGGCGCTTTTTCTAGTGCGGTGCGGCGTGACAAAAATAATTTTGAGTGCG